>ML781871.1:481879-519551 GCA_009831015.1 Picea engelmannii | reverse complement strand
TCCTTTGAATTAATCCTTCTCATATTCCTACACATTACAAATCTCACACATATTTGAGATATATATGAAAACATGTTGATTTTCTAACATTTAATCACAAATTCATTTTAAATACTAAAATGAATAAAGTGGAGAATAATAAGGTGAAACCCAAGTATATTTATGGAAATGATATCATGAAAGGTTAATGGGGCGATGAAATGTGGAGAATGATGAAGGGAAAGGTGGATGAGAATAGGACATTTCTAAGCCCCAACAAAAGCATGTCGCCAGTGGAGACATTACATTCTTGGGAAGGATATAGTCATCCGCACAGATCATAAGCCATTGCAGTTCATGCAGACATAGGGAAAATTGCAGAATGACCACCATCAAAAGTGGTCCACATACTTACAACAATTCCACCTCAATACAACAATTCCACCTCAACATCAAGTATAAAACAGGAAGCACCAATCATGTCGTTGATTGCCTCAGTAGACTGCCAGTCGTGGCACTCACCACGGTGCTAGAATCTTACGTCCATGAGACATATGGATGGCCCCAAATCTATGAGATAGACCTTGACTTCACCACCACCTACCAAATGTTGGGTGCAAACGCAGTTGTCAATAATTTTCATCTTTAGTATGGGTTGTTGTATCATTTGGGCCATATTTGTGTTCCATCAAGTGAGTGAGTGAAGATGATCTGGGAAGCCCACTACATTCATGTGGTAGGACACTTCAGCGTTGAAACAACAATGGAAATGCTACATAAACATTTCTACTGTCCGAAACTTCGACAGGAGGTCAGCAAGTATATCAGGTCTTGCACTACTTGCACTATTTCCAAACCGACCACTAAGAAACAGGGCCTGTAAACCCCTCTTCCTACTCTTGACAGGCCATGGGAATCCATCTCAATGGACTACATGTCGGGCCTCCCATCCACCAAGCGGGGAAATGACTATGTTTTTGTGGTTGTTGATCATTTTTCTAAGATGGCGATTATGGTTGCCTGCAAGAAGAGCATCATAGCATATGCCACTGCCAAGATCTTCTTTGAACAAGTCTGAGTACATTTTGGAATCCCACAAACCATTGTCATAGATTGGGATAGTCAATTTATCAGCACATTCTAGTCGAGCCTCTGGTCACTGTTGGACACCAAGATCACAAAATCCATGACCTTCGACCCCCAAACAGATGGACAAACTGAGGTTGTAAATTGAATGATTATGCATATCCTTCTCATGTATAATTCAAAGCACCCTCGCACATGGGATGAGAGCCTTCCCTATGTCCAACATAGCTACAACCGAGCCCTGTATATCTCAACTGGCCACAACCCCTTTCAAGTGGGGTTGGGATTCCAACCATTGGGTCCCATAGATGTTTCACTTCCCCTTGCGATCACCTCGACCGACTCATCTCCTACTCCAACTGAAGATGACAAAGCCACCCGATTCATTGAGCGGATCCAACACATCTGCCAACAGGTTCAGGATATCCTATAGAATTCCAATGACAAGTACAAACAATGTCATGATCAACATCGGGTGCCACATAAGTTTCAGGTGGGCGAAAAAGTTTGGTTGCACTTGTAGAAAGAACGCCTTATAGGACCCCAAAGGAAGCTTCGCCCACTCTATTATGGGCCATAAACTATCACCAAGGCCGCGGGGGATAATTCTTTTGAGTTCAACATTCCTCCTTTCCTTGGCCTACACCCAGTGTTTAACGTGGATCTCCTTCACCCTTATTTCCCACCATTATTGGACACCTCAGAAGTAGAAGAACAACTGACACCAACAGAGCTCAACCCTGACCACATACAACAGACATCCAATGATCATATTGTGGACAGACAGATCAAGGGCACTCGACAACAAAGGATCCAGCTTTATCGAGTCGTCAAAGCAGGGCAACTCCTGCACCAAGGCAAGTGGCTCACTCGGGGCCAAATTTAGCAGAAATTTCCTCATCTAATGGGGGAACTCAACGCGATGGATAAAATTGCTTCATAAGGAGGGATGATTGATCCATATGGATATCAGTGGCCACTCACCTTTTCCAACTAGCTCAAAACAGTTTTCTGACAATTTTGGCAATTTACTATTTTTAGGAGTTTTAACTTCCGGGGCCATTTTGAGGGCCTAAATGAAGGTTTTTCATGATCGAGCTCCTCAATGATAGCTAAAGGCATACATGATCCCCCAAAATGAATCTCATTGATGATACCTTTCCAATGGGCTATCACATGCCTAAAACATAGATCATATGCAAAAGTTATGACCCAAGGAAGTTGATGTACTAACTTACCCAAACGGGGCCCACATGAATTTTGGCGCTTCATCTCCTAGGGTTAGGTTTTTGGATGTATAGGGTTTTTGACATTCTTGATTATTGTAAAAAGGCCTTCAGAGCCTCATTGTAACCTTATTCTTGCGAATGCGCACTGCCATCACATCTCTTCTCGGAGATAAGCCACCACCATTCCAACAAGCTTGTTTCCGCTGCATTTTGCAGTTTCAACTTATTTCATTATTGAATAGAAAACCAATTTTACTGTATCTCTGTTATTTTGTGTTAAGAACCTATTAATAATCTGTATTCATTTTTTTCTGCTCGTGAAATTCGGATCATCAACAATTTCTTGATATTTGCAATCGTTCTAGTTGTCCCGGTGGATTGTTTTTGGATAAACTCATATACCAATCCAGTGTGCGATCCCTTAGTGCGATCGCTAGTTGTGAAAGTTTAGTGTTCTCATTTGTGATATGTTTTTATTCCTATATCTTTTCACAGATAAACATGTGCTTCTCTGGGTCCTCCGACACTTCTCCTTTGAATTCTGGTAACCTGATGGTGGGATCATGTCTTGCCATCCTAAATGCTAAACTACTACCTCCATGTGGTGTAGATACTTGAATAATGCTTTCTGAACTGGCTCCCCTAGTTGTTCTTTCTTGTGTAGATGTACTTATTTCTATCTTCCTTTTCTCAAAATTCGGTTGTCTAAATGGTAATGTTATTTTTGGTGTGTTGTTCGCACATAGGTTTATGGGTTCCATACTAACATTAATATGGATAGGATTTATTCCTTCTATTCCTTCTCTTGGACCTCTTGTCTTCCTCTCATATTTTGCACGCAGGATTTCCTCAATCTGCTCCACAACCTAGAGATCCTATACCTCCTCTTCATCACTTTCCAATCCTTCCCTCACGGCTACAACTCTCTTCTTGGTGTTCACCTTGTATTGGTAGGGTACTCCACTGCGCATCTTTCCAGCTGTCACCATGATCTGCTTGATCTGGTCATCGTCCATCATGATTGGGTTCAAGGCTTCCTCCTCCTTTCCTTTATCCACTTCTCCTTCCATTTCTCCTTTTTCTGTCAGTTCTTCCCCCCTTCCCCCATGCACGCAAGGAAGTTTAGTTGTTTGAATCCATTTTCATTAGACCTTTGTTATAGAGAAATATCTTAATAGAATTATACAGTGATCTAATATATATTCCTCAATGCCTGCGTATAAACTCTTTCTCTACTGTACTGTATGACTTCATGGTATTTACTGAAAATTCTGTTATAAATCCTGCTACAATACTTTCAATCCAAAAATATACTACGCAGGTGAATTTGTTATTCACCTGTTGTAACTGTCTGATCTGAACTGAGGTCCATGCTAACTATCAGATCTGATTTGTTTCATGGTTGTCCTTCAACCTCAATATCCACTACTGCAATAAGCATTGAAAATCACAGAAAAATACTTCACGCAGATCACTAAACACATACTTCTCAAGATATTTGTGTGGTGTTACTCTAATGTTTATTTTATCTTTCTGCGCAAACTCTAGATCTTTTGTTTTCAACCATCTCTCTATTTCCTCCTTCATGGGTCTCCAGGATATAAACATTCCCTTCTATATTTTCATTCTTTTTGACACTTCGATCCTAGATCTTACATTATTTTAATAGTTTTTCAACAAATTAAACATTCTTTTACCAGATCTTCGACATATCAACCATTCGTTTGAGATATCTTCAACAGATCCCATCCACTCAGTCCTATTGTAATCCAACTGGAAACATAACCATTTGTTGGTTTCTTATCTTAGTTATACGTTTAACATGATTCGACCCAGGTTCAGGTCTACTAGGGATCCAACAAAGCCTCTAAAAATATCATCCTTCTTGGTAAACCAGAAGGCAATGCAACACACAAAGTGCACTACGCAATCTCACTTGAGATAGTCTAATGGGTGACTACAATACTCAAGTTCTTGCAGTCCAGGACTGAATGGGGATCTGTGAGTTGAGCGTTGTGAATTATATCTAGTTATTAAAACAATATACTGTCATTCTCATGCATGCATGTAATGTAGTTAGATCCAGTGATTCGTTCATACCTCATTCTAATATCTACTCATAAACAGTGAAAGAGAAACAAAAATTCAATCACAGAACCCAGGTTTTACCGTGGTTCACCCCCTCTTGGGCTACGTCCACAAAGATCTATCTCTCAATGTCTTTTATTATGGTAGTTCCAAAACTCCAGCACCGTGCACTTTACAAATCATCCTCAGTCAGGTTGAGATCTATGATGTGGTAGGCTAGATCACACCAGGATCCTCAGCCTATGATATAACCCTCAAGATCTACCCTTTTGATTCCCTCCACTGTCCAAACCCTTCCACAACAACCCCCTTACCTAGACCTCCTAGGTATCTATTTATATGTGTTTATAGCTCATAAACTATTACAATGTATTACAAAAACCATAACCCTAGCTTCGTTAGGTCTTACATGCATGCGCGCATGATTCTTTTCCTTCCAGTTGTCACTTTCCTCTTGCATGCCATTCTTCCCAAAATAGCCTTTCTTTATGATTCAACCTACTTCCAACAATATCCATTCAACTTCTCGAACCAGTCTAGACTAAGTAGCAGTCCATAAGCTTCTAGTATATCTACTACAATGATGTGAACCACTTGAACAAATTTGGGGTGTGTCTCCATTCTGATCATGACATCCTTGAGTTCTCCCATAACTTATGTCTAGTTGTATCACATATTTACCACTTTTGTGAGAGATTGCATTTAATTTCTTGCAGATAGATAATGGAATGACATTAGAGGATGCCCCTGATTCAACCAAACAATTATGGAGTTTTCTATTGAAAACTTCAAATGCCAAGAGGAACAGTGGGACAAAAGGCTTTCACTTTTTATCTTCAGAGAAAGCGTTTACAGTTGGATTATTTCTTAGATATTTGAGGGTTGTATTTTCTCCTCGGTCAACGCTTGTTATAGGATTTTCTACTTACTTAAAATCTTGTAACAGAAAGTCCTTTTGCTATGGGATTATACACGTGTCCATGACTGATATATTTGCCTTCAATTTTTTTAAATCTTCTACTATGTTGTAGTCTATCTTGGGCGATTCTCGTGTATGGATGTTTATAGGATTTCTTTGGGAGAAAAAATATTCTTTCGGGTGATTGGTTGTTTGTTTTCCTCTCAAAGTGTGGGAAATGGTAAGGTTGTTTGAGACCGGTTGACCCCTACTTCGCGTTTTCACAACCAAGACCTATGTGGGTGGTTCTTGAAACTCAAATAGATCATCGGAAGGCATCGACAGGTCGGGTTCCCATAGCAGCATGGTTGTTTCTTCTGACGAGTCAAATTCTTGCCGATAAAAAATATTCATCACTGGCCCGCTTGATTGTTCGGTAAGGGAAACTTCGTCTAAGAACCAGTTGGCCATTAAATTCATGACATGCACCCATTGTGGACAGTCTCTTTCATAATTTTTCTCTTGGTGATAGGTACAAAAAGAGTCGTATGCCACATTCCCCAGGTCGATGTTTAAGTTGGTCGAGGGAGGTTCAATTTCTTTGAACGGTGGATTTATTTTAAAAATGGTTTATAGGGAATTTGGCCTTGGTTTCCTTCCCCTTCACTTCTTTTCATGTCTATGATTTCATTTGACAACTTATTTATCATTAGTTTTAGGTATTCTATGTCTCCACTTCCCTTTTTGGGGCCTTGTTCTGTTTATTTCCCTGGGGGTCTAGTCAACGAGAGTCCTCTCCTGGGTGGAGGTTGAAACTCTTTCTTAATTAGTGATACCTGACCTTGTTTAGATCCCTTCATTTGGAATTCAATGTTGGCATGATTACAAGAAGACTGTGCTTGTCATTGATGGTAAGAACAACATCAAACCAAACCTCGAAAACGCAGAAGACGAGAAAGATCAGAAGAGATAGCAGTTTCCAGAAGTGCAAACAAGGTCCAAGAGACAGACTTGTAGGAGGAGCAAAGGTCGAAACCCGTGAACACTTAGAAAACATTCTAAGTCAGAGAGATCAGAAGCTCGGGAGAAAGAGAAACAATGGCCATTGGATCACTGATCTAGAGGACCAACAACCATAATTAATGAAAGGATAGGATAAGCAGGGAAAAATGATTGAGAATTCGATCATCCAAATTTTTGTTAGTCGTCGGATTGATTTAAGTGGAAGGACAGGATAAGCAAGGGTTGAGATCTTAGATCTTGATTATCCGAATCTTCATCAGCAATCGGGTCAAATTAAGTGGAAGGATAGGATAAGAAAAGATGGATAGCCATTTTATTTAATCCAAAGCAAAGCTGCATCGCAGACAGATCGAACCATTGATCTAAGATCTTAATCAAATGAACATCAATCATTCCTGGTCTAAAGTTGTGAGGAGATTACTATTCGAGGAATCTTACTTTGGAAGAATTAGCAACTTGAAAAGTTGAATTACCTAAAGTCCCGAAATCCGAAATGAATAAGGACTGTTGGATCTAGATAATGTACGATGACTATTAGATCAGAGAGAACCACGTTAGCAGACCATGTTAGGAGAATATGTTAGCAAGGACACATGGCACAATCAGAAAATTACAAGTGTCAAGTTGAATCAACATTTCAGGTATGTACAAATCATGAATCTGAGTGACACGTGGAAGCTACTCGGCTCGTGAAATGTCATCAAGTGACGTAAGTAATTTACGTCACTCCAGGATTTTTTCTTCAAGAGTTTTACCACTAGAACTTGCCCAAAGTCTAGAAGTCTCTAATGTCAAAGCGGACACAAAACGTCCAATCTAAAGATCACTTCGAGAGAATTCTCGACCATCGATCTAATACTGTGGAAGGATAGTGCAAGTGGAAGTATTAACCGATAGAAAGTGGTCTCCACCACTTATGACTTACTCAACAGGTGATCAATCTGAAGGAAAATGGAGCAGTGACTTGTCAAAGTCCCGAAGTCTCAAAGTAAGCAGGGACCATCCATCATCAAGACTGACAGGTGACACATGATCCACAACTCTGGAGAGAATCACTTCATGATTTTTTGGTTGGGAAGGAAATGATATCTCGAAGACCCAAGGGCCGAAGAAGATCCAGGCAGTCGGTTGCTCAAAGGACGCATGGAAGAAATCCGTGCAGTTCGAGAAAAACACTCCGAGAGAAAGTGAAGGAAGTGAAGTTGAGATTTAAAATCTCCAAAGTCTAGAGACCCGAAGGAGATCTCGACCGTTGATCCGAGAGGGACATGCGTCAATGGATTGTCAACTCTGGAAAAGGTGATAAGGATAAAGTTAAAATTGAGATTTTAAATCTCTGAAGTCTGGAGACCTAAAGGATATATTGACCGTTGATACAAGAGGGATATGCATTAGTGGATTAGCAACTCCAAAAGATTGTAGTAAGGAAGAAGTGAGATTTGAGATTTGAAACTCCCAGAGCTTGGATCACAAAATACACCATAGTCATTGATTTAGGGAGGTTAGATATGATCCACAGATCGTGAAAGAACGAATCTGAATCATTCATTTAGGAGCACTGTCAAGATCATGAGATCGAAGGTCCCATCGCATTGCAAGGATTGAAGGTGGGAAACTTTAAAAAATTGAAGGTGGGTCGCAATCAAAACCACATTTTTGGATAAAGGACACATGGAGGCTCGAAGTAAATTGCGGGGTGAAAAGAGGGTTTCCCTCAAACCTCCTTTGGTCGTGCCCGTAGTCATGTAGTCACATGAGATCATCTACTAAGGTCACATCAAAATAAGTAGCTATCACTTGCTAGGTAGAGATCGTGAAGAGCTCGGAAGTTAGGCCTGTGGTCAATGCCGATGGTCATGTGAAGGAAGGGGCTTAGAAGCCAAAGAAGCCAAAAATGACTGGCTATAACTGACAGAGAAGATGAAGAGTTGTGACTGCCAAAGAAGCCAAGGAATCAATGTATAATGACCATTGATGATGAAAACATCCAGAATAACCATCAGGGAAGATGAAGAGTTTGAATGATGATCGGGCAAAGGACTCGATGTGAGAAAGAGATGCAGAACAAAGAATAGATGGTGCTTCTTCAATAGTGATGCATGTGGTTAGGAGGAGACGTAGTGTAGTACCTGAAGTGGAGATCAGTGGCACAGTGAAGAGGATGCAGATGTAACACATAACATAAAAGGCATAAGAGAAGCTGAACAACAGAGAGTGTTGAGTGCAGAAAGAAAAGAGAGAAGAGAATAGAAGAAAAACGAGGCAGAAGCAGAATAGAGCATAGAAGCTAAAGAGGGAAAAGGAGACATGGAGTTGTAACAGACCATATCAGAGACGGATCAAGTAAGTAAAGTTTTGTGATATTTAATCAGGCTAGTAGGGTGGTGCTAGGGAGGATTGCAGTCCTCTAAATTCTAGTTGGTCCTAGAAGATATTCTGGGAGTTGGTGCTTCCATCTAGTGGGTGCTAGAGAAACCTGGGAGTTGGTGCTTCCATATAGTTGGTGCTAGAGAAATTTGAGATTTGGTGCTCTCTGCAATATGTAGCTTGTTATCAGAGGTTGTAGCCTCATCTTGAGTTGGAGCTCAAATACTGTGATGTACATGAAAGTTGGAGCTTGATTGACATCCTAAGAAGAAGAGGTTTTCACCCTTTATGGGGTTCCTCAAGAAAACCAGTGTCTCTATGTATTCTATGTGATTGATCATTATATATCTATGCATGTTAAGTTATCAACAACACATTAAAAATAATCTAGAAAGAATCAAAAAATAACAAGAAAAGTTTGAAGATTATATACATAATTGATTCACCCCCCCTCTCAGTTATATTTCCAACAATTGGTATCAGAGCTAGTGCCTTTGATCAAAGGTAGATTCTTAAGCTTGAACATGACTAGTCATGATGGAAGTTCAACTAATAGACCCCCTCTTTTTGATGGAACAAAATTTTCCTTCTGGAAAATAAGGATGAGAACACATTTAATGTCTCTGGGTGATGATGTTTGGGATGTCGTTGAAACGGTATATGTGAAGCCTATAGTCTTGGCCTCAAAAGATGATAAGCTAGAGTTTAGATTTGATACAAAAGCAATGAATTCCCTTCTCAGTAGACTTGATGAAGCTAATTTTGTCAAATTCATGCACTATGATTCAACAAAATTTATGTGGGACAAGCTGATAAGTAGTTATGAAGGTAATGAAAAGGTGAAAGATGAAAAAATTCAAACTCACATAATGAAATTTGAGCAGTTAAAGATGGATGAATACGAAACTATTAGTTTGTACTTCTTACGTATAGAAGAACTTGTCAACACTATGAAAGGCCTAGGTGAAACGATAGCTGAATATTTTCTAGTCCATAAAATATTATGATCTCTTCTTGATAGATTTAACTCGAAGGTCTCTGTAGTAGAGGAAATAACTGATCTCAAAATGTTGACTCTAGATCAACTTCTTAGAACCCAAACTGCTTATGAAATGAGAATCACCAAAGGTAAATCCACTTCAAGAGAGGCATATTTTAAAGTAGATAAAAACACAAACTCCGATATAGATGAGATTGAAGAAAATGTTGTGAGAAAACTGAAGAAAGGATCAGACAAATACAAAGGTAAACTTCCCTTCAAATGTTTCAACTATGGTAAGATAGGCCATTTTTCATCTAAGTGTCCTCACAAAAGAAAGGATCAAACATATGACGATGAAGAGAAGCACAAACACAAGAATGTCTATAAAGAGAATAATTTTAAGAAGAAAAGTCTTTGTGTAAACAATGATGATGATCCCTTAGATTATGAAAGCAGTGACTCTTCTATTGAAGATAAAATAAATGATATCATGCTAATAGATTTAGAATATCTAAAAACTGAAGATACATAAAGTGATTTCGTTGATTGTGAAGTAGTAGTAGATATTGAAGGAGAACTTGTCAGTGCCATGGAAGAGATTGATAGAGTGCCATGGAAGAGATTGATAGACTCAGAGAAAAGAAAAGAAAAGAAAAACATTTAATGTTCAGGTATAAGAAAACATGCAAGGAACCATCTGAAGAAATTGATATGTTGAAGGTTAAGTTAGAAGAAGATAAGAATATTTAACAAATCCTAAAACATAATTAAAAGGAAGTCGAAACAAAAGGTGAAAAATTGGAAGCTGAAGTAGTGACTATCAGAAAAGGTCTAGAGAAATTGCAGGCCTTATATCATCATATTCTGACAAGTATTAAAGCCTCAGAAGGATTAGCCTCCATTCTGAATCAACAAAGGAATTTGAAGTTGAAAACTGGTTTGGTTTATGAAGAGGGATCAATTAGTGGTCAGCCAAGCAACAAAGAATCCATCAAGTTTGTCAAATGTACAACCATTGACAACAACAAACCTGCAGAAACAAATAAAGAGAATCAACCACCAAGGAGGAGTGAAGGAAAAGATACCAGAAATGAATCCGTAGAACAAAGAAATAATACACCCCCTGCTCAAGGAAATCATCAGCATGGAAGATTTCGACCTGCTCAAGGAAGACAACCATTTTCCAGGTACACAGATTTTTTCTATGGATATTTGTTTTACTGTTCTAACTTTGGCCACAAAGCTATAAATTGTTCTTTAAGATTTAGACATGAGAAATCAAGACAACCAAGGAATAAACACCTGCCACAACAAAGAATGAGACAACCAAGTAAAAAATAACCACAGACTGCAAATCATGTGATGGCTGGGAAAAATACGTAGATTAAGCATAACAATCATTATGATCCTTTATTCAATGAACCAGACTGTTACATCTGCCATAATTATAGACATAAATATGTAGACTGTCACTTAAATAACTATAAGCGAGATTCAAATCACAAAGTTGAAAACATCAAGGTTTGGAAGAATAATGAAGATAACAAGTGTGGATTAGTGTTGTCAGCTCAAAGACAAAAATACCCCTGGTATATTGACAATAGATGCTCTCGTGATACGATAGGTGACAAAAGTAAGTTCCTATCACTCAAAGAAAATAAATCAGGGAGTGTGACCTTTGGAAATGATGCTCCAGGAAATATTAGAGGTAAAGTTCTAGTAAGCTTAAGTAATGGAAGAGGCAAATCTCAAGATGTACTATTTTTTGATGGTTTAAAGAATAATCTTCTTAGTGTCAGTCAAATATGTGATAGACGATGTGAAGTCACTTTCACTGCCAAGAATTGTAAAATGGAGACAGTAAACACAAGAGATCTGATTGCAAAAGGGCTTAGAATCGAAAACATTGCATATGTTCTGAAGGAAGATAAGGAGAAATTTCATTTAAGAAAATTTGATGAAAGCTGGTTATAGCACAGAAGGTTTGGAAACCTGAATTTTGATCATATTGTCAAACTGAATAATGAAGGTGCTTTGAAATACCTTCCAAGAATATCTAAGCCTAATAAGCCTGTATGTGGATCCTGTCAAATGGGGAAGATGATTCGTGCTCAATTCAAATCAAAGAGTTTCACATCTTCAGAGAAGCCACTTCAAATTGTTCATATGGATCTGTGTGGACCATTTTGAAAGGAAGGTATTGGAGGAGAACGTTACTTTATGCTAGTCATTGATGGCTTCTCTAGACTTACGTGGGTTTCCTTTCTAAGAGAAAAATATGATGCATTTGAGAAGTTCAAAAAGTTTAAGGTGTTAGCTGAGAATCAGACAGGAAGGAAGTTAAAGGCAATTTGTTGAAAATTCAACAAGAAATGTGTGTCTAATTTATTTTTCCCTTAAATAAATTGGACAAAAAATATTAATCTATTATCTCATAATCACTTGAAATAGTTAACTGAATTGGCAAATCAATTAGCTATAGGAAATTTGAGTTCAAAGGTTGATTGGTGGGACATCTAAGTCCAATTAGTTGTAACTGAGTGATTCGAAGTTGTAACGGAGTTGGAGGTGTAGTTATGTGAGTTGTCAAGTGTTTTAACTCAGTTAAGTGAGTTAAGCTCAGTTGTACTAGTTGTAACTGAACTTACACTAGTGAGAGATCATTGAATTAATTATTAATTAATTCACAATCAATGATCTCACATGAAACTGAAGATTTACCACTGTTAACTACATGCATGTCAGATCCAGTGGAGACCCAATGGAGATAACAGGTGAACAGAACAATTTGACTATTAATTGTGACATTAGTGAGTGCATGCATGCAACCACACACACATTGGATGTTCCAATGAGGAATGCGCAACCTAGAAAAGAGGGATTCGAATTCATTGTAGGGTTTTCCATCAGCAGGGATTGTGTAGAGGAGGCAGGTTGTCTGGAGGTAGTAAATTGGCACATGCATTTGCCATTTTTTGTATGACAGTGTGAGACAATTGTATATTGTACTGAGAGATATTGGATTAAATTTTTTCATGATATTATTTCATGATCCATGATATAAACATAATATATGATAGTGGGGTTTTTAACTTTATGCTTTCCCGATAAAACATCTATGTTATGTGTGATTGATCTCTCTTCTTGATATTTCAATTGGCAATCGTGTTTTAAATTCCAAAATAATTTTAGTAGAAGCGATTATGTATTTAACAGTGGAATATAATTGTTAGATCAGGAGAATCCAGGAAATACATAATTTGTATTGAAAATTCTACATGGTATCAAAGCGCAGAATATTGCAGAAGCTGAGTTTGTGACTAGATAGAATTTGAATTTGCAGAAAGACTTTCTTGGTGCTACATCTGATTCAAGATTGAAATGGATTTCAATGGCTTGAGGTTAGAGTATGCACTCAAGGTCAGCTCAAACTATATTGCTTGGAAGGACAGGATGAAGGCAGTACTCGAAGACAATGGCTTGAAGGAATTCATTGACAAAGATGTTCCTAAGCCAGATGCTGCAGACGTTGCAAATCTTGATGCATGGAAAAAGAAAGTGGCAAAGGTGAGAAGGATCTTGTTGGAGGGAGTATGAGACCAAATTGTATCAAACCTCCATGGGAAAACCGCACCATATGCAATGTGGAAGGATTTGACAGATCTATTCCAAAACAGTAACGACCATAGGAAATTGGTGCTCAAAGATAAACTCGGGAAGATCAAGATGGAGAAGGGTGACTCCATTCCAAAATATCTCACAAAGTTTGTCCAATGTCAGGATGAGCTGGGGAGTGTGGGAATAATAGTACCTGATGATGATTTGGTGATCTTGGCACTCCTAGGACTTCCCAAGAGTTGGCATAGTTATCAAGACTCTGTCAATGGAAGGGAAAAATTGCCAGTTTGGGAACGACTATGGTCGGATCTAGTGCAGGAGGAGTTCAAGCGGAACACCAGAGATGGCTCTTCATCAAAGAATTATTATGAAGAGGATTTTTCTTTGGATTCCATGCCAAAGAAATGGAAGGGGAATAAATTCCATTCAAAATCCGAGTCTAAAGTCAAGAAGTTGGATTTGCCCAAAGTGAAGTGTTTTCATTGTCACGAACATGGGAATCTCGCTACTAATTGTCCATAGAAGAAGAAGAAAAAGAAGGTTGTTGGATTTGTAGCTGGTGAGGCCCTTGCCTCACAATTTGAAATTGACTTCTCTTTGATTGTATGCATGGATTCAAGTGCATTGGGATCGGTGTGGTATTTGGATAGTAGCGCTTCCTTCCACATGATGAGATTTTCAGTGACTTGGAGGAGAGAGAACTCAAAATGCATATTGAGATGGACGACGATGGATGATATAGTGCAAATGGAATTGGTACCATTACCTTTCAGAGGGAGTCAGATAAACCATTTCAATTGAAATATGTTATGCATGTTCCAAGTCTGAAGAAAAACCTGGTCTCAATCGCAATGTTGGAGGACAGAGGCTATGATGTTTTTTTCAGCGATGGAAAAGCTTTCCTGCGACATAAAAGAATGGGTCAAGTCAAGAGGATAGGGATTCGAGTTAAGAATCTATAAAATCTAGAGGTAGATGGTTGTGTTTCCATGATGGGAAAGGTAGAAAAAGTGGTGAGTCGGGATGAGGGCAAATTATGGCACAAGAGATTGGGCCATCTTCATCATGGAGGCTTGAAAATCATGCAACAAATATCTACTGGACTTCCAATGGGAACACTTGCTCAGTTAGATCTGTGCAAGTGTTTCACCATGGGGAAGTATGTAAATTCCAACTTTCATGAAAAGGAGAACCGTGCTTCGGTGATCCTGGAGAGAGTTCACACAGACGTGTGTGGACCATTCTCGGTTGCTTCAACAACAAAACATAAGTATTATGTTATTTTTGTTGATGACGTTTCTCGTAAATGTTGGATCTTCTTCATGCAGAATAAGGATCAAACATTCTCAAAGTTCTGTGAGTTTAAAGAATTGGTGGAGAAAGAGTCGGGGAAGCAAGTGAAATCTATGAGGAGCGATAATGGTGGAGAATGCATCTCTAACAAATTCAAATAATTATGCAACAAAGAAGGAATTTGAAGATAACTCATAGTGCCTCATAACCCACAAAAAAATGGGGTCGCAGAGAGGAAGAATAGAACGATCGTGGGTGCAGCACGAGCGATGTTGCATGATCGGGGCCTACCAATGAATTTGTGGGTGGAAGCATGCAACATTTCAATTTATGTGCAAAATCGTTTTCCTCATAGAGTACTTGGCATGAGTACACATGAAGAAGCTTTCACTAGTAAGAAACCTGATGTTTCTCATTTTAAAATGTTTGGCTCATCTGTTTATGTGCATGTGACCAAGGATGCCAGGAAGAAGATGGAACCAATTGCTGAAGTTGGGATTTTTTTGGGGTACACAGAAACACCCCATAATTATTGTGTGTATTTTCCTAACAATAAGATGATTGTTATGTGATGAGATATAAAATTCGATGAGGGGAAATCCATGTGGTTGTCCCTTGAGATGGAGTTGGAATTTCATGTAGAGGAGGAACTGTTGGTTCAAAAAAATGAGTCTCAAGATGTGTATCATCCACATGAGGAGGTTCATGGAGTGGAGGAATCCACTCATGCAGAGACATCCATCAAAAATGACATAAAGCACACCATGGAAACTGATAGATTGAGACTAGATGTTGCACAGGATGTAGGAGCCCCTACTTCACAGTGAAAACAGAGATAATCTCCTGATCGATTTGCTGGATGCATGGCTCTCATGAGAACATTTATTGTGACTGAATCATATTCCTTTCAGGAATTAGTACAGGATCCCACATGCGTATATGCAATGGTGGAAGAGTATGACTCCATTGTCAAAACCAGTGTTTGGAAAATTGTTCCAAGGTCGGTTGATAAATCAGTGGTGGAGCGTAAGCTTTTAATCATTGTTCTTTATGTTGATGATTTAATACTGACTGGTGATGAGTAGTTGATACACTCATGCAACGAGGACCTTGTAAAGAAGTTTGAGATGAAGGATATGGGCCTCCTTCATTATTTCCTTGGATTGGAAATATGATAGGGAGATGGTGAACTTTTTGTGTCTCAATGCAAGTATGCAAGGTAGATACTGGGTAAGTTTCACATGGAGGGATGCAAACCCATGGATACTCCTCTTCCAAGAATCTAGAGGAAAGAGGATTCTATTGTCTATTGACAGTTAGTAGGTTCGCTAATGTATCTAGTGAACACGAGACTAGACATTTTCTATGTGGTTAACTAGCTAAGTCAAGTGATGGTTAAGCCTACCAAGATATTTTGGAAGGTGGGAATTCATGTGCTAAGATACCTAAGGGGCACATCTAAGTATTTCTTATGGTACAGATAGATGGATGAGGTGAATTTTCATGGATTCATGGATGCATATTGGGCGGGAAGCCCAATGGAAAGAAATATCACATCAGGGGGGATCTTTAGTATCGTATCTACAACTATTTCTTGGTACAATAGGAAGCAGAGATATGTAGAACTCAGTTCAGTGAAAGCAGAATACATGGCAGCAAGTCAAGCTTCATGTGAGGCTATCTTAATGAGAAAGATCTTGGTTGGTTTGTTTGGTTCTCATTTAGATCTGACAGTGATACATTGTGATAATGAGAATTGCATTAAACTCTCGATTAATCTTGTGTTTCATGATACATCTAAGCATATAGATATCCGGTATCATCATCTTAGATATTGTGTGCAACGGAAGATCATGTTGCTTCAGTACATTCCTACGAAAGATCAGGATGCATACATTCTGATGAAGGCGCTCACTAGGAGGAAATTTGAATACCATAGAGACATGATCGGGGTGAAGGATAATCCCTTTCTTGTTGAGAGGGAGTGTTGAAAAGTCAACAAGAAATGTGTGTCTAATTTATTTTTCCCTTAAATAAATTGGACAATAAATATTAATCTATTATCTCATAATCATTTGAAATAGTTAACTGAATTGGAAAATCAGTTAGCTATAGGAAATTTGAGTTCAAAGGTTGACTAGTGGGACACCCAAGTCGAAATAGTTGTAACTGAGTGATTCGAAGTTGTAACAGAGTTGGCAGTGTAGTTATGTGAAGTAGTTTAACTCAGTTAAGTGAGTTAAGGTCAGTTGTACTAGTTGTAACTGAAATTACGCTAGTGAGAGATCAATGAATTAATTATTAATTAATTCAAAATCAATGATCTCACATGAAACTGAATATTTACCACTGTTAACTACATGCATGTCAGATCCAGTGGAGACCCAATGGAGATAACAGGTGAAAGGGACAGTTTGACTATCAATTGTGACATTAGTGAGTGCACTCATGAAACCACACACACATTGGATGTGCCAATGAGGAATTCACAGCCTAGGCAAGAGGGATTCAAATTCATTGCAGGGTTTTCCATCAGCAGGTATTGCATAAAGGAGGCAGGTTGTCTGGAGGCAGTAAATTGGCACATGCATTTGCCAATTTTTGTATGACAGTGTGAGACGATTGTATATTGTACTGAGATCTCTTGGATTAGAGTTTTGTATGATATTGTTTCATGATCCATGATATAAACATAATATATGGTAGTGGGGTTTTTAGCTTTATGCTTTCCTGGTAAAACATCTGTGTTATGTGTGATTGATCTCTCTTCTTGATATTACAATTGGCGATCGTGTTTTAAATTTCGCAAGAATTTTAGTAGAAGTGATTCTGTATTTAACAGTGACATATAATTGTTATATCAGGAGAATCCATGCAATACATAATTTGTATTGAAATTTATACACAATTCACTCAGACAAGGGAGGAGAATTTATGTCAAAAGATTTCAAAGAATTATGTGACAAACATGGAATTAAAAGAGAATATACTATTCCAGGTACTCCTCAACAAAATGGAGTTGTAGAACACCAAAATAGATTAGTTCAGTAGATGGAAAGGGATATGATGAGTGAAAGGGACATTTCACAAACCTCTTGGGTGGAGGTTGTTCACGTGGCTGTTCATATTCTAAAAAAGTGCATCTAAGGTCGAACAGTGATAAAAATCCATATGAGTTGTGGTTTGGTCGACCTGCATCAATCAATCACTTCAAAGTATTTGGAAGTAAATTCTACATCAAGAATAATGATGATCGTCTGGGAAAATTTGATAGTAGAGATGATGAAGGTATCTTCATAGGATATGCAATGAACAGTAAAGGATACAAATGCTTTAACAAAAGAATGCATAAATTAGTAGACTGTATTAATGTTTCGAATTGATGAAGAAGCTCCTGTAAAAGATCAACATAGAATAAGAACTAAGTCAGATGAAAAATATGATGAGAATAATGAAAATGAAGAACAACAAATCTCATAGTCACAAGAAGATGATGAATCAGGTGGAGAAGAGACACCCATACAATAAGAGTCAGGACAACAATCAACATCAAATCCTTCCTCCAGAATTACTCAAAAGAATCATCTTGAAAGTCAGATAATTGGTGAGAAATACAAAGGTGTAAAAACCAAGAGAAGGGTAATCAAAGACACTGAGAAATCACATATAGCCTTCATATCCATTGTGGAACCCAAGAACTTTAATGAATCCAGTAAAGACGTAAATTGGTTAAAATCAATGAATGAGGAACTAGACCAGATTGAAAAGAATGACACTTGGGAACTCGTTCCTAGACTAGCAAATAAAAATGTAATAGGATCAAAATGGTTCTACAAAAATAAGATGAATGAGCAAGGAAATATTGTAAGAAATAAGGCTAGATTGGTCTATAAAGGATATGCTCAAATAGAAGGGATGGATTTTGATGAAACATTTGTGCCCACCGCAAGATTATAAGCTATTTGAATGTTTCTTGCCTATGCTTGTCATAAACAATTTAAAGTCTATCAAATGGATGTCAAGTCATCTTTTCTAAATGGAGATCTAAAAGAAGAAGTCTATATGGAACAATCATAGGGTTTCCAATTGTCAAATAACCCCGACTTTGTTTGCAAGCTGAAGAAATCCTTATATGGGTTGAAACAAGCTCCTCATGCCTGGTATTATAGACTGGATAAGTATCTTCAAGACAAAGGGTTCAAGAGAGGAACGATTGACAAAAATCTATATATGAAAACAGAGGGTAATGATTTTCTCATTGTGTTGGTCTATGTAGATGACATCATCTTCGGAAGCAATAATGCTTCATTGGTACAATGGTTTGCTTCTTCCATGCATTCTGAATTTGAAATGTCTATGATAGGGGAACTATCATTATTTCTTGGTCTGTAAATTACTCATAGGTAGGAAGGAATATTTATTTCTCAGGAGAAATATCTAAGAGAAATGTTTCAAATGTTTCAAATGGAAGATTCTACACCCATACGAACACCTATGGTCATTGGATGCAAGTTAAGAAAGGATGATGACTCACCTGATGTTGATCAGAGTTCATATAGGTCTATGATAGGAAACCTATTGTACATCACATCATCTCGTCCAGACATAATGCA
Source organism: Picea engelmannii (assembly GCA_009831015.1). Taxonomy (NCBI): domain Eukaryota; kingdom Viridiplantae; phylum Streptophyta; class Pinopsida; order Pinales; family Pinaceae; genus Picea; species Picea engelmannii. The sequence goes on along the minus strand of ML781871.1, from coordinate 500,375 downwards.
TGTTGTTGGAGTGGTAGGAAGGTATCAGGCTGCACCTAAACAAAGTCATTTGTTAGATGTCAAAAGAATATTCAGATACTTGAAAGGAACAATGAACTATGGCCTATGGTATCCTAAGAATCAGAATTTTCAAATATCATTCTATTCAGATGTTGATTAGGCTAACTGCGTGGATGAAAGGAAAAGGACGAGTGGGGGTGTATTCTTCTTAGGAGATTCTCTTGTAGCATGATTGAGCAAGAAGCAAGGCTCCATTTCCTTATCGACTACAAAAGTTGAATATATTGTAGATGCCACTTGTTGTACCCAAGTATTATGGATGATTCAAAAACTTGCATACTTGGAGGTAAAGTATAATGCATCGATCCCAATTCATTTTGATAATACTAGTGCCATTAGTGTCTCCAAGAATCCTGTATTTCACTCCAAGACCAAACATATACCCATCTAGTATCACTTATTGAGAGAATAGGTAACCTGTAATGTCCCCAACCATCCATGTCGGGCCACATTATAACGTCCCTGGGCATCCATGCTGGCCACGCTACGCCAGAGAATGCTTTTTGTCCTCTCTGCAGAACATACTATAACATACCCAATATCCAATTGAGTTATGCCACATAAATTTTTCGAACTGCATGCAATTAAAATATATACACACAAAACTCTTGAGGAAGCATTATATATAAAAATTAAACACAAAAATATATCTATAATACATAGATTCACATTGAAATAACAATAAACATATACATGCAACATATATAGGCAATACCCATAAAAATAAACACAGTTATAACCACACATATGATAACCCATAAAATAAGCACGTAAATAACAATGCATCATGTAATTTTATCACACAATTGGCACTTATCTAGTAAGAATGTCACCAACTGCATGCAGACCTTCCACGAATCTCCCAATACTTAGACCACATTGTTCATCACTCTCAACAGTGAGTCATCGTCGAGTTGGGACTAAACTCCACTCAAGTAAAGGGATTCCTAACCAGGATAAATGCTCATAGACAATAGGAAAGACTCCATCTCAGGTGCCAACTCAAACTAACAACCCATAGTCCCTCATTCTCCACAAGCCTGTCCCACCCCCAAAAGTGTGCCCCTTCTCTGTTCAATAGTCCTTCGGCTACCCCACTTCCTTTCCAGGATTCAACAACAGGTCGGACAGGAAGACTCAGAGCACTGTAGTTGTAGTTCAACACCTTTAGGAAATCAATTCCCATCAATTCTCTCACCTAGAGATAAATTTCTCACGGGCCTGAAAAGCCACCTCTTCAATATCCCACGGTCCTGACAACCCGTTTCTTCAGTTAAGCTCCCAAGATAACCAGATACACCAACACAGAATGCCTATGGATACAGGTTCAGGTACAATCATCAAGATACGAAGGATAGCTCAATGGGTGTGTGCATGCTCATGGATGATTGACTAGATAGYTGAATGATGGAAGGAATGATAGATAGAATGATGGAAAAGATAGGAAAATGAACTAAGTCCCAACAATATGTATGCTTKTCCCCAACTTGACACTTGTCATGTTGGGAGCTACTTTGGCCCACTTGTTCCCAACTTTAGAACTTACGATAAAATAATTATCCATACTTTATGATTTAAGAAATATTAATATAATATTACTTTTTGGTTTAAGCTCCCTARATTAGCCCTTTTCCTTAACTTATAGGCCCCTTCCTTTTCCTAACCAGTGGCGTTTATTCCCCCATACTCTTTTATCATTGTCGGTCTGTGCGCAATGATGTATTTTATATTAATTATGAGACATATACAAAATAGGCGCATTGGCTCAGTGTTGAAAACTGAAGCTTTGATACCATATTATAACGTCCCTGGACATCCATGCCAGGCCACATTGTAACATCCCCGGGCATGCATGTCGGGCCACGCTACACCAGAGAATGCTTTATGTTCTCTCTGCGGAACATACTGTAACATACCCAATATCCAACTGAGTTATTCCACATAAATTTTTCGAACTGCATGCAATTAAAATATATACACACATAACTCTTGCAGAAGTATTATATATAAAATGTAAACACACAAATACATATGTAAATGCATGGATTCACATTGAAATAATAGTGAACGTATACATGCAGCATATACAGGAAATACCCATAAAAGTAAACACAGTTATAACCACACATATGATAACCCATAAAATAAGCACGTAAATAACAATGCAACATGTAATTTTATCACACAATTGACACTTATCTTGGTAAGAATGTCACCAACTGCGTGTAGACCTTCCACGAACCTCCTAGCCTTAGACCACATTGTTCATCACTCTCAATAGTGACTCACCCCCAAGCTGGGACTAAACTCCACCCGGGTAAAGGGATTCCTAACCAGGCTAAAGGCTCATAGACAATGGAAGGCTCATAGACAATAGGAAAGACTCCATCTCAGGTGCCAACTCAAAATAGCAACCCACAGTCCCTCATTCCCCACATACCTATCCCACCCTTGGAAGTGTGCCCCTTCTTTATTCAATAGTCCTTCGGCTGCCCCACTTCCTTTCTGGGCTTCAACAATAGGCCAGACAGGAACTCTGAGAGCACTGTAGCTGCAGTTCAGCACCTTCAGGAAATCAATTCCCAGAAATTATCTCACACAGAGAGAAATTTCTCACGGGCCTGACAACCTGCCTCTTCAATATCCCATGGGACTAACAACCTACGTCTTCAGTTCATCTCCCAAGATAACCAGATACACCAACACAGAATGGCTATGGATACAGGTTCAAGTACAATCATGAAGTTATGAAGGATAGCTCAATGGGTGTGTGCATGCTCATGCATGATTGACTGGATAAATGAATGATGGAAGGAATGATGGATAGAATGATGGAAAACATAGGAAAATGAAGTAAGTCCCAACAATATGTATGCATGTCCCCAACTTGACACTTGTCATGTTGGGAGCTACTTTGGCCCACTTGTTCCCAACTTTAGAACTTAGGATAAAATAATTATCCATACCTTATGATTTAAGAAATATTAATATAATATTCCTTTTTGGATTAAGCTCCCTAGCTTAGCCCTTTTCCTTAACTTTTAGGCCCCTCCCTTTCCCTAACCAGTGGATTTTATTCCCCCATACTCTTTTATCGTGGTCGATCTGCGTGCAACGATGTATTTTATATTAATTATGAGATATATAAAAAAATAGGTGCATTGGCCTTTAACATCTAGGCTCTTCGACCTAATCAAAACATAAGAATCCTAGATTATAATAGCTAGCTCACCAGCCTATAAAACACAACATATACACAAAAGGATCCTTGGCCTCAAAGTCCCAAGCACTCAAATTGTTGTGTGCGGTATCCAGGAATGTGCAAACTTCCTCATTTTACTGCGTAGTACATGCACGCACTATTCCATGAAAGGTGCATACAAAAAAAATGATATCAAACAACTCACCAGCTTAAGTACATTTTCATTTACATTACAATTGGGTTCAGCCTAGGGATATTACAATCCCGTCCACTTATTTATGCAATGTCCTTAGTGCATCATGTACCCATATACAACAAATTTTCAAAAATCCTAAAAAAGATGCGGGTATTCTGACTGCATTGCATCCTCATGCTCCCAAGTAGTATCCTTAGGATTGTACAAGGTCCATTGGACCTTTACAAGCACTATGGATCGATTCTAGAGTTATTTGATTTTTTGGTCCAGAACGCGCACCGGATGCACTTGGAAAGCGTCTTCTTGCTCCACCTGGATCGCATTCCAATCAATAACATGATTAGCATCAAGTATATATATCTTGATAAATGATACATGGAATAAATTATGAACAGACCTAGATGCAGACAATGCAATCATATAAGCCACTGGAGAAATCCTCTCTAGGATTTCAAATGGCACACAATAGCGAGTTGCCAACTTTGAACAATTTCCCAATTTCAGGGAACTTCTATTGGCCTTCACTTTCAAGAATACATGATCACCCACTTTAAATTCCCTATGAGTTCTGCCCTTATCAGCTTAACTTTTCTGCCTGTCTTAGGTAGCCTTTAAATTTTTCTTTATTTTTATCATTTGCTCCTCCATTTCCCTGAGCAAATCTGGCCCAACCACTGCTTTGTCTGCTAAGTTATCCCATCTTACTGGTGTGTTGCACTTTTTTCCATAAAGTGCCTAAAATGGGCTCATCTTTAGAGATGCTTGGTACCCATTGTTATAAGCAAACTCTACCAAGTGTAGGTAGTCTTCCCATTTTGATGGTTTATCCATCACATACATCCTCAACATATATTCAATCACTTGATTTACTCTCTTTGTTTGACCATCTGATTCTGGATGATATGTTGTACTAAAATTCAAATTTGTTCCAAATCCATTAAATAATCCCTTCCAAAATTTTGAGGTAAATTTTGGATCTCTATCAGATACAATTGTCTTGGGTATGCCATGTAATCTAGAAATTTCCTTTATATAAACATTAGCAATGTTGGTTGCCTTGTGAGTGAGATTAACTGGAATAAAATGGGCAGATTTAGTAAGTTTATCCACCACTACCATGATAGAATCATGTTGCTTGTTTGTTCTGGGAAGTTTGGTGACGAAATCCATTGTTACAACTTCCCATTTCCACTCAGGAATGGGTAATGGATGTAGAAAACCAGATGGGTGTCTATGCTCATCCTTTACCTTTTGACATTCCAAACATCTAGCAATAAAATCAACAACCTCTTTCTTCATGTCTGGCCAATAATATTGGCTCTTGACAGCTGCAATAGTTTTCTGATAACCTGGGTGTCCAGCATAAGGTACAATATGCATTTCCCTCAATATCAGACTTTTAAATTCATGAGAATTTGGTACATAAATTCTTCCCCTGTACATGATAATTTCATCATTATCTAGCATATATTCCTCAATTTTCTACTGCAAAATACCTTGCTGTAATTTTGCCACCAATTCCTTGTATTGCAAATCTAATCTGGCAACCTCTATAATTTTGTCTTTCAACTCTTATTGGTACATGATAATGGATGTATAATGCAATTCATGCACTCTTTTGTTGAGTGAATCAGCCACTTTGTTCTCTTTCCCCTTGATATGCTTTATATCAAAGTCATATTCACATAGAAATTCTAACCATCTGCTTTGCCTAGCATTTAGAATTGGTTGATCAAATAAATATTTCAAACCATTATGGTATGTTCTTAGCTCAACCCTTTTCCCCATGAGTTAGTGTCTCCATTTCCTCAAGGCATGCACTATGGCTTCCAACTCCAAATCATGAGTGGCATAGTGTCTTTCATGCTCCTTCAACTTCCTTGACTCATAACATATAAAAAACCCATTTTGACTGAGAACTCCACCAAGTCCCTCTTTACATGCATATGTGAATACAATGAAGTCTTCATTTGGGTCTGCAATCCTTAGTATTGGAGCACTTGTTAATAATTGTTTCAAGTGTTGGAAACTCTTTTCACAATCCACTATCCACTAAAACTTCATACCCTTCTTTTGTAAGGAAGTGATTGGGTGTGCAATCTGTGAAAATCCTTCAATAAATCTCCTGTAGTAGCCTAGAAGGACCATGAATGATCTGACCTCGGTCAAATTATTTGGCACTGACCATTCTCTAATGGATTATATCTTCTCATGATCCACTTCTATCCCATCCTTTGAAATGATATTCCCCAAATAATGAATCTTCTTCTGATAAAATGAGCACTTTCTCAACTTGGCATATAACTGATGCTCCCTTAATACTTGCAACACCATCCTCAAATGATTTTCATTCTCTTCTTCTGATTTGGAATATATAAGAATGTTATCCAAAAAGACAATGACAAACTTGTCTAAATATTCTCGGAAAACACCATTCATTAAGCACATGAAAACAGTTGGTGCATTTGACAACCCAAATGGCACCACTGTGAACTCATAATGACCATACCTTGTCCTGAAGACAGTCTTGCTGATATATTCCTTTTTAATCCTTACCTAATGTTATCCTAACCTGAGATCTATCTTTGAAAATATCTTTGCATCCTTCAATTGATAAAAATGATCATCAATCCTTGGCAAAGGATACTTGTTCTTAGCGGTCACTTTATTCAACTGTCTGAAATCAATGCACAATCTTAATGTTACATCTTTCTTCTTCATGAACAATATTGGGGCACCCCAAGGTGACACACTTGGGAGTGTACACCCCTTCTTTAGAGGGTCTTCAAGCTGCATTTGCAACTCCTTCAACTCTGGTGTACACATTCTATAAGGATTCTTTGACACTGGAGCTGCTCCAGGCATTAAATTTATAAAGAAATCAATATCTCTCTTTTGGGGTATTCTTGGTACATCCATAAACACATCTTCAAACTATTTTAGTACTGCATAATCTTCCAAATTTGACACCTTAACTTTAGGCATCTCTTCCATATGAGCTGCAAATATTTGACACCCTTTTCTGTAACATTTCTTCAACTACAATGTTGAAATGTCTCTGATGGTTACTGCTCTGGGAATTCCTTGTACTCTCCTTAGGTTCCATTTATTATCCAAGAAAGTAAATGCCTTTTTATGATAGTCTAGGATAGCATGATGTTGGTCCAACCAATCCATCCCAATTAGATAGTCATAGGAACCTAAAGGAAAGATGTTCAAATCTTCTCTGGTAGCCAGCTGCACCAACCAAGAATTTCCATGCTTGCTTCTTGGAAAATGCAAACTTCCCCCCATATCAGGATCTATATAACTATGACTAGCTCCTGAATCAATTAAAATAACAATGGTTTGGTTGTTTATCATACCTTCCACTTCAATCATATGTGACTGATACTCTGCTTGCTTGTTGTCCAGGGTTTCATAGATCCTTGGCACATTTCTTCCCATGTCCTCCATTGTTTCAGCTTATTGTACATTGTGAACAATTCTCATTTTTTCACCTATGTGAGGACAATATATGTACATATGATCTCCTTTACAACCCCAACATTGAATATGTGGTTGCCTTGGCCTTTGACCCCCTGTCTCAATCGTTCTGGGTTCTCTAGGAGTTTATTGTCCCTATGGATTATTTGTAAAGAATGGTCGCTTAGATCCCTTCTTCCTCTGATCCGTCTTGAACTTATTTTTGTCTTCCCAAGATTTTTGGAAAGTTGGCCTTGATTTTTTTTTATCATATAGGCATTTAGCTCACCTTATGGTCTCCTMCAATGTCTTTTTATCATCATATTGTATTTTGTCACTGATGAATGATGGTAATCCACTCAAATACCTMTGAATCTTAACTGTCTCATCCTTGATGAAAGAGACATACTTCAACAGTTCTAAAAACCTTCTCTCATATTCATCTATGGTCATACTTCCAAGCTTGAGTTCAAAGAACTCTTTCATTTTCTTGTCATAGTATCTCTTAGTCAAGTATTTCTTCTCAAAATACTTCTTGAATTCCCTCCAAGTAACACTTTTCTCTTTAATGTGTTGCACCTGCACAAGATGATCCCACCACACGGATGCCTTTCCCTTGAGTTTATATATGGCATTTCTACCTTCTGCATGAGAATAATAATTATGAAATTGAAAATACATTCTCATGCCCATCAACCATGTCTCTGCATCTTCATCCTTCTTGTGCTCACCATCAAATGTAGGAGGTTTGATTTTGTTCATTTATCCTCGTAACTCATCCACCCTAGACCCCTTATGCTTCCTGACAGGGGATGGAATTAAGCTTCTATGTGATTTCTTATTGGAATGCTTCGGGGAGTGGTGATGATGTCTGCTAACACTCATGGTTCTTCTTTTGTCATCAGGAGGTTTGTGACTTCCAGATTTGCTTGAGCCACTCTCCTTATCCAATTTCTTTTATATTCTATTCAAGCTCTCCAATAAATTCATGTTGACGTCATCTTGTTTCTCCTTGTCTCTCATAAGCCTTTCATTATCATCTTTATGGCTTTGGACATCCTTCTGCAAATTTTTAATGTTCTCTGTCATATTCATGTTTTCATCCCTTCCTTCTCCATGTCCATTGGAGTTTGTTCCTTCAATGCCCAAATGGACATCCATCCCTCTAATATCATATTCCTGGATATAATTACCTTGTGCCTCTTCCATAATATAGACTCTATTATGATCTTGAACTGATCTAGTTGTTGTTAACTCTGCAAAATGTGCAATCAACAAAACTTTGTCAGACTAACTGTTTCAACAATTTCATGAAAATATGAACCATTATGGTTCAATAATACATATCAGAATTATTTCTTCTGATTTCCTGAAACATGGAATGCCCAGATCAAATTTATGGGTGGATATTTATGTTACACTATCCAAGACCTTTCCAACGCCTTCTCCCATGCTCAATTATGAGTCTTGAGAAGAAATTTATGGTTATTTAAAAATTGCCCAGTATTTTTTCTGTTCATTTTTCAACTTGGCGCACTCTGCGTTGTAATATGCATTTTTTCACCTACTAATTTGGAATTTTAGTAGGATATAAATTGGGTTTATTCATGTACATATTATGCACATTTTTTCCAAGTTTCACCTCATTCTAGGTTCTGGGCTACTAGTTACAGCCTGCTGAAATTCCAGACCAAAATACCATATTGTAATTGATATGCTACAAGTACCTTCTTTTCCATATTAAACACTTTTAACATGCCCAGAAATTTAATTCATCTCTTGGAATGTCTTGCATGGTTCAATATATTTCCATTGACTTATCCTACCCCTCAATATGATTCCGAAGAAGAAAGTTATGACTCTTTGAAGTTAGATGGGTCTTAAAATTTACCCTCCATTGTTTGTGTTGTAAATTTCACATAAAAGATTCGTTTGACGAACAGTTTACACCATTAGAAAGCTCTCTCTGAGCTCTTTTATTTGAGCTACAAAGATAGAGTGTTCCTTGTCACACCCTATTCTTGTGGTTTTCGAGTGCCTAAAAACGCTCTTAAGGGCCTCAAAAACATGCTGCAAAAAGATGACGTTCGAATGATATAAAACGTCACAGAAAATCACTAGTTTTTTGTTGTTGTTCACCCTTCAAACAACTTTGCGAGAAAAAATTTCGACCTATAACCCATATTTTCCATGAACAACAACAACACAAGGTAAATCGTGCTTCGCACACTTTAAAACCACTGTGTATCACTTCTCTTTCGCGCCAATAACTACGCACTACTTTTGTGTCGTGCGCCAATATCCACCACACGCAGTTTTGGTTCTTGCACTATTACCTGTTGCGTGCAGTTTTTTTTTTCTATCACACTGATATTCCGCGTGCATTTCACTCTACGCGCTACACCATGCCAAATTTTAGTACGCCCCACCACGCACCAATACTCTGTGCACACTGTTAGCACTCTGTAAATCTATCCAGCTGAATAGACAAATGACAGAGGTAACTATTTCAACTGGCTTTAGAGATGAGGCACTAGCCTGCTCAACTCAGAGAGGGATCTCTCATGTCACTTGATATATCTATGGAAATCAATGGCTAGATTCAATTTGTTTTAGGGGTTTTTAATAGCATTGTTGAAGAACTGAAGATGAACTTTGGGCTATGGGGTCAGGAATGTAGTATGCATTGCCAAATCATGAAAACTATCAAGAGGAAAAGGCTAAATGAGGAAGTGAATTCTAAGTTTATACTTGAAAATTTAGGTGGTATCAGAAGAAAATAAACACACAACTATTATCAGAACATTATAGTAATGAATTCTGAAATGGTTTAGAAGAGATAAACATAGTCTAAGTCTCCAAGCCGAGATCATTGAATAATGAATTCTGAACCTTTAATTTCTCAATTTAGATAGAGGAAAGAAAAAATGAAATGCAAAATACCAAGAATCACACACTATGGGAGAAAACGAGACTCATAACACCACCAATTAGAATCTTTTCATAAAAAGTCCAAAATCTTCCTTTGCATTCATGTATTCATTCCAACCCCAGAGATTTACAAAGTTTTCCTACACAAAGGGAAGGCTCCTCTTTTCTCCATCTTTTCTATACCCTTGAGACCGAACCATGGATGATTTTAGGGGCTAAATTTCGCTCATGGGCTAATTTTCCATGGTTTTTCCAAAAATGAAATTCGCTATTTTAAAAATGATTCGCCCAAATTCTATAGGATAAAACTATTTTACCTTAAAAATCAGCAAAATTTTATAAAAACTATATAAAATCCCTGTAAATTTGAATATTTTTACAAAAATATCGCCAAACATTTATAGTTGGCATATGAAGGATTAGTAAGATTCGCCAAGGTTTCTACATTTTAAAATAAATTTCCATCCTTAAAATCATCCCTGGACGGAACATATATAGAGGATTTTCTCGTGGAATTTAAAACACTCTGAGTTCCTCATAATTCTAAAATAGAGACAAGTTATAAAAAAGGAAGAACAATTATCCTATTTAAAGGGACCGTTAGTAACAGGTCTGTCATATCGGGACTCCCTTTTCTTAGGCCGCCATATGTCAAAAACTTTCTGAAATGCACCTAAATCTACCTGAGGATTTACCTCAGCTTGGCGATTTCCTCCTCCAAGGTACTCAACCAAGCGATATTTTCTCCAACGCTCTCTATCATCTCGGTTTTGGCCTCCATATTATGCCTTTTTCTCCTTTTCCTCTTTGCGGCTAGATTGTAGGTGTTGTCTGCGTGTTCATTTATGACGAGATCCCTCATAACGGGGTTTAATATGACCCCTGACTCTGTCTCAGTTGCAGGTTCAGTGTCAAATTTAGTTGCCAGTATCTGCAAGACCCATCTTTCTCTCTTACTTATTGACCAGCTTGGCACATTAATTGAGAACCTAGTCATGCCAGACACCGTCTGATGAGTGTTATCCATACCTTTCAGACTTTGCAGAGACCACGATTTTTCCACCCTTTGAATTACAGGACTCAGGAAATCAACACAGGCCAAGCTTGTTTTTCTTATGCATAAGATGGCAATTTCACAGAGTAGGATAAAACAATTTGATAGTCTTTGCATTTTAATCACGAATTAATGACATAGTAAGTTGGTGTGCAACGCTTCATCAATCCATTTCGAATGATGAGCTTTGATTTAGTTATGTGACGATGTCCTTTTGATACGTCATCTGGGAAAGTACCTAGACCAATGATGTAGGGTGATTTGATCGACTGCCATCCTTCCCACGAGTTATTGATGTGACATTTTAAACCACATGACATCAAGGTCATGGGAAAGGTGGTCTCGGGAAATCTGTTATCTGCCCCAATGCATGTGTAAGAGCACCACACATTCCCCATCAAAACCACAATGGTTTTCCCCATTCTACCTTCGCAAAATTAAGTTTTGTGCTATTTGTCGGCCCGATGTCGGCCTCAACCGTGGATTTGGGATTCTTCAAAATCGATGGTCCATCAAGATACTCCCTTCCCGCCTCCGCTGTATTTGTCTATATGTCATTGGATACAGCCCGACCCCCTAAACTATCATGCCTCTGTTGTGGTATAACATTTCGCTAAATTTATGAAATTTTTAGATCCCAATATGAAAATTGTTAAGGTGATAACATTGGCTCCAACTGGGGATGTTATCCTCCCTGTGAGGTAGAAAAGAACTTGTAGAACCAGTGCATGATCCATTGTGCTGCTCCCAAAAGATGTGTGTACCCTGTTCCTACTATGTCACTAGTGTCGGCTGAAAACCAAGCTTTGCGCACTGCTTCTGACTGGATGCTAGATGTTCGAGTATATTATTGAAAACTGACTGTATCTAGTACTAGAAAACTCAAACTGAAAAAATGCTCGACTGACAAGATTATTTGCACACTCCTATCTATTCTAAAACCGCTGAGATGAAATACTCAATCAAGTGATGTTGAAGTGCCAATGCAACCAGTCAAGAAATTGGCCTCCCGATTTTTCCCCAATCACATATTTCTTAAGCAGGCAGACAAATGTAAAAGATGGTGGCTAAAAACACAAGTTGAATTCAAAACTTCAATTTATGAATAAAACAAAATCATCCTTCAATGATGACTGTAATAGGATGGCTATAGGATCTTGGAGACCATGAAAAGTCACTTCTTCTTGATGAGAAAAAACAGAAAGGTAATCCTTTTTCATAAGCGTTTTCTTCTCTTTCTCTATTTCTTCTGATTTGAGAACATTTTCAGCAAAAAAATCCATACATTCTTAAACATCTTCAAATGTGACAGCCATATTATGTTCATCTTCTTGTTCATCAAGCAATTCCGATTTGGTTTCATTAAACTTCTAGAAATTTGCTTGAGGACTATCATTTTGACTTTCAAAAGAATGAATGGAAATAAGTTCCTTCTCATAATCTTCTTGCAAATGTGAAAAGATAACATCATGCACTATTTCATAGTCTAGAGTTCTCATGGATGCATTTTCAAAACCATGATTTTCAAATGAATCAAATAAAACCACTGCCTCTTCATTATCTTTCTGTATTTCTGATTGAAAAGTGGCATACACTATTTTGTTTCTTTCTCGAAAATCTATCTCATTTGTTTATTCATTGTTGGAAGTTTCCATAGATGTAGTTTTAGAATCCTCATCCATGTCTATGTTGTTTAGAAATTGAACCACCATGTCATTCTCAAGGGAAGAGAAAACGCTTTGAAACACTTTTTCATGTTGAAAATCTATATTGATTTCGAGAGAAAGAAAATGACCTTGAACAATAACTTCTGGAGCAACTTCTTCTTCCTTTTCAGGCTGATAACTGAACATAGTCTGCAAATCTGAGCTGACATGAACTTTTATGTGATTGTTCATAGAATTATCATCACCAGTTCTCTCATGCCCGGAGGATTCCTAACCTGAGATACTACAAATATTTTTCTTCAATAATTCGAAAGAAGCAAAACATAATGGTAGGGTTCTCCCACCTAATTTGAAACTGTCTTCAATTTTATCCCCAACAAATGGATGCATTTCAGCACAAGTAATAGGGTCTTCAAGCACATGAAAAGAGTGTTGTGATATCTTGTCATTCTGTTCCATTGATTTAGCGTGGTTTTGCATAAGCATAGATTCATTTTCCTCAATGATGATTTTAGAGTTCTCTTTCAACAACTTAAATGCAACAAAACATAAGGTAGAGAATCTCCTTCGGCTGATCCGATATACTTTCCTTTGCAACTGTGATATGTAGGTTGATTCATTTCACTATACTGCTCAGAAAAGAAATTTTCTGATAGGGAACCTGCAGTTGGTTGTTCCAATGAGTAACCATCACAATCATCATCGTATTCATCATATATAGGTAAATCAACAACATATGCAATGTCATCTAACAAGAAAAGCCTTGGAACGTCAACATGTTCTTAAAAAAACTGATTTGCAAATTCATCTTCTTGACTGTCTACAAATGAATACATAAAACCATAAGCCCCATGCTTATCATGGGATGGATCAGAAGCTAAATCAACATCTCTTCTTTCAACAAGTGGAATATAATTCTTTGAAAAATATTAGCATTGGAAACTTCGAGAGGACCTATGATATCGTCAATTCTATGCTCAAGATTCCAATCAACTATTTTCCATCATGCATTGATATTCTACACGCATTTCATTCTACGCACTGCACCATGTCAAAGTTTAGTACGCCCCCACCTCACACCAATACTCTGTGCGCACCACTAACTAAATTGTCGCGTGACAACATATACCCACATTGCACGTGCACCAACCAAACTCCTATGCGCTATGCCAATACTGTGCACACCACGTGCGCCATTATTATTTTTCCGTGTGGCACCAAAATTTAGTGCGCGCAGCTGCACATCAACATTTTTTCACGCGACGCCCAAAATTTAGTGCACACATCCGCACAATAAAAAAATTTCGCGCAGTGCCCAAAATTTAGTGTGCACACCTGCACACTAACATTTTTCCGCACGGCACCAAAATTTAGTGCACACACCCGCACACTAACATTTTTCTGCGCGGTGCTAAAATTTAGTGCGCACACAAGAACGCCAACATTTTTCCTCGCAGTACCCAATTTTTACATATCACAAGCCCTTACTGCGCATCATGCATTTTTAGTGCGCCCACCTGTGTACATTCACTTTTATGTGCATCAATTCCTCATGAATTCCAACGTAGAAATTGGGGCTTTTTCCTAAATTTTTTCCCCAATTTACCATAGACATTCTGCAACCACAAAATTCATTCAATTTCACCCCAATAACACCAACTCAACCTCTGCAACAAAAAATCATTATGGGTTGACATTTCTAGAATGGATTTTTCCCAAACTCAATTCACGAATTGAGAATTTTAATTATAAAACTTGCTTCGACTGTCATGGTTTCACTGTGACTTCAAATTCGACCAATTCCAGGTCTGAATTTGCTAGAACAAATATCAAATCAATAATATCTCCCCACATGGCCAAATTTCTCAATTTTCCCATGAATTTAACAACATAAATTGGGGTTTTTCCCAATTCAGCGTCGTTGTTTCTAAAGTTTATCATGGACATTCTACAACTCGAAATTTGACCACTTCGAAATACATTCTCTGTGAAACTTCACTTCAACTCAACTTGTTTGGCCCAACAGGCTCAGTGTTGAAAACTGAAGCTCTGATACCATATTGTAACATCCCTGGACATCCATGTCGTGCCATGTTGTAACGTCCCCGGGCATGCATGTCGAGCCATGTTGTAACGTCCCTAAGCATGCATGTCGGGCCACGCTATGCTAGAGAATGCTTTATGTTCTCTCTACGAAACATACTGTAACATACCCAGTATCCAACTGAGATATTCCACATAATTTTTTCGAACTACATGCAATTAAAATATATACACACAGAACTCTTGTGGAAGCATTATATATAAAACTTAAACATACAAATACATACGTAAATACACGAATTCACACTAAAATAACAGTAAACATATACATGCAGCATATATAGGCAATACCCATAAAAGTAAACATAGTTATAACCACACATATGATAACCCATAAAATAAGCATGTAAATAACAACACAACATGTAATTTTATCACACAATTGACACTTATCCTGGTAAGAATGTCACCAACTACGTCTAGACCTTCCACAAACCTCCCAGCCTTAGACCACACTGTTCATCACTCTCAACAATGAGTCACCCCCGAGCTGGGACTAAACTCTGTAAAGGGATTCCTAACCATGCTAAAGGCTCATAGACAACAGGAAATACTCCATATCAGGTGTCGAATCAAACTAACAACCCAGAGTCCCTCGTTCCCCACATTCCTGTCCCACCCTCAGAAGTGTGCCCCTTCTCTGTTCAATAGTCCTTCGACTGCCCCACTTCCTTTCCAGGCTTCAGCAATAAGCTAGACAAAAAGTCTCAGAGCACTGTAGCTGCAGTTCAACACCTTCAGCAAATCAATTCCCAAAAATTCTCTCACCCAGAGAGAAATTGCTCAAGGGCCTGACAACCTGCCTCTTCAATATCCCATGGGCCTAACAACCCACTTCTTCAGTTCATCTCCCAAGCTAACCAGATACACCAACACATAATAGCTATGGATACAGGTTCATGTACAGTCATGAAGATACGAAGGATAACTCAATGGGTGTGTGCATGCCCATGGATGATTGACTGGATAACTGAATGATGGAAAAGATAGGAAAATGAACTAAATCCCAACAAAATGTATCCATGTCCCCAACTTGACACTTGTCATGTTGGGAGATACTTTGGCCCACTTGCTCCCAACTTTAGAACTTACGATAAAATAATTATCCATACTTTATGATTTAAGAAATATTAATATAATATTCCTTTTTGGGTTAAGCTCCCTAGATTAGCCTTTTTCCTTAAATTTTAGGCCCCTCTCTTTCCCTAACCAGTGGATTTTAGTTCTCCATACTCTTTAATCGTGGTCGGTCTCCGTGCATTGATGTATGTTATATTAATTATGAGACATATACAAAAATAGGTGCACTGGCCTTTAACATCTAGGCTCTCCGGCCTAATCAAAACATAAGCATCCTAGCTTATAATAGCTGGCTCACCAACCTATAAAACACAACATATACACAAAAGGATCCCTGACCTCAAAGTCACGCGCACTCAAGTTGTTGTGTACGATATCCAGAAATGTGCAAAATTCCTCATTTTACTGCGCAGTACATATGCACACTATGCCATGAAAGGTGCATACAAAAAAAATGATATCAAACAGCTCACCAACTTAAGTAAATTTTCATTTACATTACAATTGGGTTCGGCCTAGGGATATTACATAACCAACACTATTGTTTCTTTGCATTATATTCCATCCAAAGATCACATTGTTGATATCTTCACTAAACCTATAACAAAATCTCAGTTTGAGTATCTATGCCAGAAGTTTGGCGTGACCCTGTTATCAAGTTAAAATAGTCTATTTGATCAGGGGGACAATGCTCCTAATATATCTAATCAGGGGGAGCACAAAGTCAATCTTTTTTTTCTTTGACATTGATTTCGAAGGGGGAGAAAAATGTGTTTTCTGTATGCTACAGTTGCAAGTCTAAGCAGAATAGTGTAGTCTTTTAGGGTTGCCATCAATGCCAAAGGGGGATATTGTTGGCATGATTACAGGAATAACGTTCTTGTCATTGATGGAAAGAAAAACAGTGAACCAAACCTCAAGAGCTCATAAGACGAGAAAGATCAAAAGAGATAGCGGTTACCAGAAGTGCAGATGAGGTCCAAGAGACGGACTCACAAGAGGAGCAAAGGTCGAGACCCATGAACACTTAGAAAACCTTCTAAGTAGGAGAGATCATAAGCTCAGGAGGAAGAGCAACAGTGGTCGTTGGATCACCAATCCAGAGGACCAACAACTGTCAGATCGAATTAATGGAAGGATAGATAAGCGAGGTAAAATGATTAAGAATTCGATCATCCGAATTTTTGTCGACCATTGGATTGATTTAAGTGGAAGGAAAGGATAAGAAAAGGATGAGATCTGAGATATCGATTATCTGAATCTTCGTCAGCCATCGGATAAAATTAAGTTAAAGGATAGGATAATAAAATATGGAGAGCCGTTGGATTTAATCCAAGGCAAATTTGCATTGCAGACAGATCAAGCCATTGATCTAAGATCTTGATCAAACAAACATCATTCATTTCGGGTCTAAATTTACGAGGAGGTTACTGTTCGAGGAATCTCACTTCGGAAGAATTGGCGACTTGAAAAGTCGAATTACCCAAAGTCCCGAAATTTGAAATGAATAAGAACCATCGAATATGGATAATGTACGATGACCATTAGATCAGAGAGAACTATGTTGGAAAACCATGTCAGCAGACTACGTCAACAAGGACACATGACACAATAAGACAATGACAAGTGTCAAGTTGAATCGACATTTTAGATATGTACAAATCACGAATCTTAGTGACACGTGGTAGCTACTCAGCTCGTGAAACATCATCAAGTGACGTAAGTAAGTTATGTCACTCTGGGAGTTTTACTTCGGGAATTTTACCACTAGCACATGCCCAAATTATCGAATGTCCAAGTCTCGAAGTGGACACAAAACGTTCGATCTGAAGATCACTTCGGGAGAATTCTCGACTGTTATAAGCAAAATCTGTCTGTAGGGACGGATCCGACCTATCTGGCTGTGAAGCCGGTTACAACCCCTTTGGTATCTCGACACGAGGCAAATACTACCCGCACCTCAGGTGGTCCTTCGCCTGAGGCGGTAAAGAAGGGGAAGAAGAAAGGTGAAAGACTTACAAGAAGTCGTTATCAGGACGACCCACCCTGGGTGTTATCCTTCCTTAGCTTCCTGGATGGCTGAAATAGCCTGGGGGGTGAAAATTATGGACAGTGGGATGAAAATGACCTTGCTGATTTTTAGGACAGCGAACTAAATAAAGTGGACAATGAGTTTTTCACTTCCTTAAAGTGTTGGAAACTGTCCCATAATGGGTCACCGGGGTAAACTGGTATCCTGGGTAAATGACCAATGAATGATTTAAGTAAAAGGGTATGAAACAAGGGTGAAAAGGGGGCTTAAAAGCTACATCCAAGTGCTTTTAAATGGCTGTAAATTGTGAACAACAAGTTGTTCAAAGCTTTCAAGGCAAGGAAACAAGCCCAGAATGGCTCGATACCCCCCGAGGTGACCCGGGAAGTGATCCCGGAAAATTGTTAAATCAAAAAAAGGGTTGTAAAAGTGGATGAACAGCTTTGTAACAAACTGTTACAGCTATGATACAAGGGAAATTATACAAAACTTCAGTTTTTGTTCATGATTGAAAAGGTGGACTGACGAAAGGTTGACTTTTAAAAGTATTTTATTGATCAAATTTTGTTTTTATCGCATGCCTTGGCTACCACACTGTTTTGAGGGTTATCCCGATCAGGAAAACACATCCTGGAACTGTGCCAACCAGTATAAGAAGAGTAGTCCTAGCAGTCCACGGTGGTTAGGTTGAAGAGTGCCCCATGCA
>ML781871.1:444712-468584 GCA_009831015.1 Picea engelmannii | reverse complement strand
CTTGGATGGAAGAAGGATACCTGCGAAAAGGAAGAGTCTCATGACCCCCCTAAAGAGGGTTGTTGTTGAGCTTACCCAAGAAGAGTAGTATTCCAACCAAGCTAAGCTAATCAACTCCTTGACTGTGTGGTACTGAAGAAATACCACACGACTTATACTAACTAGACAACTTCCAAGGGGCTCCTGATGAAGACTCCCTGGCTTTAACTCTTAATGTTCTATGAAAATGAAATTGCATAAAATGAAATACCAGACCATCCACATGGTGAGGTCACGCCTTGCTTTCACAAGTGTGCCTCCTGGTTACTAAAATTGAAATCTATTTTGAAACTATATACATGAAACAATTAAATAGATAAGTGACATATATGTCACGGCTAGATAATATGTGTATGTAAATATCTAAATAATAGAAGTTTTTTGTTTTCTGTGTATGGGGCGGACCCCTGAATTGTTTTCAAGTCTTTTTGCGGCGTTTTGCATATATTTAGCTTCCTGATTATGCATGCCCCCTTTTTGGGGCAGCCACCTGTAGAGTAGTGAGCGAAAAGATGATACAATGAAAATGTAACAAGATTAGATAATTACAACATAACAATTACAACATTCAACCCAAAGGAATGGGTTGAGACTTTTTGTGAACGGAAAAGCCGCCATATGCATGAAAGCCCCAACTAACTCCTTGTATGGGGATTGGAAATTTAGTGTTTGAAATACAAAATATGTGATTGTTATCTACACAAGTATTAACCAGATTTTTTGCATGAATTCACAAGTGGATCATTCAAATTACTTACACAAATCGAACATATAAACATTGATATGTATATCAGAAATTTTTGGAGTGAGTGCAAGTGATAATTAAAGTGTGTATGAGAGTGATTGGATAGAATTTACCAATTGAAATGTGTGTTTTTCTTCGCTGCCCTGCTGGCCCCTTTGCCTCAAACAAGTCTCTAAGTGGTCCCCAACCGCTTAAGAGAAGCATAATGGGTGACCGGATGTATCCTTGCAGGCAAACAACGAAATTTTAGTATTTATGTATGGAAAAAACTAAAATAAACATAACAAAAATTTACATATAAGAAGTATATAACATCCAACTAAGATGGTTGTCCCGTGGGGGGGAATTGACTAAAATGATCAATTTTCCTGTTTGGGACAACAAGGTTAATGGCAAGAAAACATAACAGAAACATACATGAATGAAAAGATGAAGCAAACAAGTATGGACATCCAGCTATGAGGTCTATTTAAGGGTTCTCCTAAGGGGCCCTGGGACTCCCAGCCACTAGCTAAGGCTGAAAACAATTGAATACTTCAGAAAATCTTCACTAAAACACATTAAACAAATTAAACCAAGTTGTTAGAAAATGAAAGTGAGCAAGTTAAACCCAAGGAAGCAACAACAAACACCTAGCTAACCAATCCCTCTTGGAGATAGCTAACATATCAAACATTTACCCCTACCCCTCAACCTTTAACCAACAAATGACACATCCAACAACTAAAATTCAATAAGTACACACACACAAAGAATCTTATAAATTTCAGCAGAGCTTTGTTACTATATTCATCCTCCCTTTTACAATGCCAACCCTCTTATTTATAAAGGAGAAGTGAAGGCATATGGTTAGGTCACAAAACACTTGTCACTTTTGGAAAAGTGACAAGTGGACCAACCCTAAAGTATTTTTGTCCTTTTTTACAAAAATAATCTTATCCAAAAAGGGAATTTGATCCAAAAAAGGGGATCAAATCAGATTTGACTTGACCCTTCAATTACATAATAATTACATGCCAAAAGTAAATCATACGAGAGTTTATATTACAAAAAGTCATTTTTCATAAAATGACAAAGCTTGATATGCCACATCATCATTTGCCTTGGGATTTGTGCCATCCCAAATGCTCTTTGACTGCTGCCATGTTTTTCATCTGTAGGTGATGTGTTTTAGGATAGTATCTGGCCATCCATGGCTGCCAGATTCACCGGAATGAAGGCCCAAGGTGTGGGGAATTGCTGAGTTGCTTTGGAGGGAAAAGGGACTTCAGGCTTTGGTCGTTGTAATTAAGGAAATGCCCGTTGTTCAGGCACTTTTCAAACCTGAATATGCCCCCCCTTTGCTGCCTATAAGTTTCCCTGTGAGCTGGCTAAAACATGGCCTTGATTTGGGCTTGTTTCAGTAATAAGACCTCTTGGATATGAACTTTGAGAGGCTCTTCCTATGAACCAAACAGCCATAAATATGTATTTTATTGTGCCCATGCTGTATCTCTGTCCGCTACCTTTCCACTGCCTTTCATTTGGCACAAATCCGACTCCGGATGAGTGAGATATGGCCCCGGGAAGGTATGCGGATGGAGTCGACCAATGGACTGATCAGGGAAAAGATTTGGAATTGGGGTGAAATTCTGGGTTGGACACCAGAATTGACAGGCTGCTACAGGCCTATATACCTGTAGCTGAAATGGGTTTCCCTCACCGAGCCCAATTTGACCTCGGAGGCCCCCAATTAGGCCTCTTTCCGGTGCATGCTTGTAGGGCCAAACTGAGTACCTGTCGCTCTGGGACATGTCACTGAAAATCTAGGATGAATTTGCTGAGGTGAATGGCATGGGTGTATTCTATACTTCGTCCTGGTCGTTTCAACTATTTACGGGCGGAAATCCGCCTCCGTACCGAGAAGTTATGCAATTAAAAAGTCCAGTGACCCTAGGGGGGGGGGGAATTAAATTTTAACACATAGTTTAAAAACCATTTAAATTTTATTTATGTTTTAATAAAACATTATAAAAAAAAAAAATTAAATAATTATAATTACAAATATATAAATATATTTATAACTAAAATAAAATTTAAAAAATAATATAATATGAAATTAAAATAAAATTAACATTACAATTTAAATAAAATTTAAACTAAAATTAAAAAAATTAAAACTAATTCTGAATCCCCCCACTCGTCAACCCGTGGTCACCATACGATCGGGCCAAGGCTAAAGAGAGCCCATAGGGAATGGGCGAGAGGGTGGTGGAGGCCGCGGCAGTGGAGGATCGGTGGTGGATTTCGCGCGCAGGAAGGGAGAAGGAGTTGGGAAGCGGGAGGTGACCGCGTGGAGGGAAGGAGGGGGGAAGGTGAATGGGCGGAGGTGGAGTGGGGTTTGGGGAAGAAAATCGCACGCGGGGAGAGGGAGGAGAGAGCAGGAGGTGGTGGAAGACGCAGCGTGGAAGGGATGTGGGGGAGGAGGCCGTGGAGGAGAGGAAACACGCGGAGGTGGAAGAAAGGAGGAGGTGGTTGTGGGAGAGGGCCGAGAGGAAGGAGGAGGGAGGTGAGGGCTGCGTGTGAAGGGAGAAGACTGGTGCGTGCGCGGGAGTGGTGGTTTGGGAATGTGGGAGGTTGCATGCAGAGGAGAAACTCACGGAAGGAGAAATGAGGGTTGCGCACAGTGGAGTGGAGGAATCACGGGAAAGGGGTTGCGTACGGTGGTGGTGGTGGCGCCTAGGTGTGGACGGGCGACCAGCCACCCAAAAATTAAAGTTTGAAAACCATAGCAAAGTGGGTTTTTTGGAAACAAAATTGGACAGGAGGTTTCAGGTTCAAAACCCCTGCCCTCCATCAAAAATTTGGGCAATTGTTTGAGCTTTCCGGGCAAAGAAAAAGGGGAGGGCTGGGGTTCAAATCCCAGGGCTTCCCAGTGACATGCCCAGGCCTGCAACCTCCAATAGATAGCTTTACAATTCAAAATTTTAAAAGATCCATGGAGGCTTGGGAAAGATGCCCAAGAGGGGTTCGAATCCCCTCTCCTTTGCATCTTTCAACACACAAACACCCTTAATAAACTCAACCATTAATCCACCAGACTGAACAAGCAAGAAATCTCATCTTTGAAATAGGCAAACAAAACTAATTTCTTCTTCCAAAACCTCAAAACAACCAGCAACATATCTTATTGGTTTTTCCGAAATGGTATTAATGGATTCCCTGGCCAACTGTTGGAGATGGCATCATGGAGGCTGGCTTCCCATTGCTGAGTTGTTGCTGCTGTCAAAAACCTCCTGCCGCTGCCATGAACTATTGTTGCAGATCTCTCCCCCCTCTGGCCAAATTGTCAAATGGTTTGGGAAAGGGGAGAATGGTAGGTTTTGTATTTTTCATTTTTTTTTTTTTTAAAAAACAATTTTCCCCCATTTTGCATGAGGCTACGTGCCCATTCCCCAAATTTCCTGAAAATATTTAATAAAATATTTTATTAATTTTTTAATAATTTTGGAAAAATGTGCAAGTCAAAGTTTGACTTTGACTTTGACTTTGACCCTGCTACAGTTGACTCAGCCCAAAGAATGTTGACTGGCGAGACGGAGTCGGAATCGGACGCAAGTCACATCGTTGGAAAGGTCTTGACAAGTACATCAGGAATATGTCATCACCAACTTGAGATAATTCCACCTCAGCCCTCAAATTTGGCCCGGAACAGTGGCCACTTAAAACCCTTGACTTGCTAGTGGACCCACATGACACCTAATCTTGAGAAAGGTGCCAAATCGCCATACGATATCCAATCGAGGCAAATGAGATACCTTCGGAAAGGTATCAACGAGTAATTCGACAAGGTGACAATATAATTTTATGACAGGGTCATTTATGACTATCTTAGCTATTATGAAACCCTGTCATGCGAGCTGGTAGACCCATTTTTGCCTAAAATTATTGGCCAACTTGTGACAGCTCTAACCAGGCCATCTAAAGTCAGAATGAGGCAAATGAGACATCGTTGGAAAGGTGTATGAGTCTATTTTAGTGTGTCATAGCTGAATATCTGATATATAACGTTTTACCCACCAAGTTTAAATCATGAATCATTGCAACCAATTTGGCGTCCAAAAGTGGTCATAAACTTGCGAAGGCTCGTTCTTACCAACCGGGGGTCGAAACCAAGCACGGGATACACCATTGGAAAGGTCTTGCACTGCCCTACACCATGTATGGGTTTGATTCCATCTTTGATACCATAATCTGAACAGAATAAGACCAGGAATTCACAGCTATTGGTTTTGTCCTTTCGGGTGACGTTGACTTTGCGTGCCTCGTATGGGGTCATACTGACTCGGAATCAAGTTCATGATATCTCATTGAAAATCTTGTCCCGATCCCTACCACTTGGAAGTGTTGTATTCCTTGAATCGAACAACCTTGACATGATGAAGAAATGTCATGGGAAGGACCACAAATCCCTGAAAGCAACCAACTGATACTCTTTCAAGGGCAGAGGCCATAGTAACTATGACCCCCGCCACTGTCTTTGACTAGAACCATAGCACCAAGGGGATTTTATGGAGAAGTAACTGTGTAAAACACCATGTTGAACCCAGAGTAGATTTTTGGGTCAACATTGACCATTGATCTACTACAATGGAAGGATAGTGTAAGTGTAAGTATTAACTGAATGCAAGCGGTCTCCACCACTTATGACTTACTCAGCTGGTGATCACTCTGGAGGAAAATGGAGCAGTGACTTGTCAAAGTCCTGAAGTCCCGAAGTAAGCAGGGACCGTCCATCATCAAGAATGATAGGTGGTGCACGATCCACAACTCTAGAGAAAATCACGTCGGGAATTTGTGGTTGGGAAGGAAACGAGATCGTTGAAGTCTCTAGGGCCGAAGAAGATCTAGGTCGTCGGTTGCCAGAAGGACGTGTGGAAAAAATATGTGCATTTCAGGAAAAACACTCCAAGAGAAAGTGAAGGAAGCGAAGTTGAGATTTGAAATCTCTGAAGTATGGAGACCTGAAGGAGATCTCAACCATTAATCTGAGAGAGACACATGTCAGTGGATCTCCAACTCTAAAATATTGTAGTACGGAAGAAGCAAGATTTGATATTTGAAACTCCCAGAGACTGGATCACGAAATACCCCACAACCGTTGATTTAGGGAGGTTAGATCTGATCCGCAAATCATGAAAGAACAAATCTGAACCATCCATTCAGGAGCATCATCAAGATCGTGTGATCGATGGTCCCATTGCATTGTAGGAATTGAAGATGGGGTAACTTTAAAAATTTGAAGGCGGGCCGCAATCAAAACCACAGTTTTGGAGAAAGGACATGTGGAGGCTCGAGGTAAATTGCAGGGCGAAAAGTGGGTTTCCCTCAAACCTCCTTTGTCCACACCCACAATCACGTAGTCACGTGATATCATTGCCCAAGTTCATATAAAAACAATGATCTATCACTTGTTAGGCCGAGATCACGAAGTGCTCAGAAGTTAGTCCCGTGGTCACCATCGATGGTCACGTGAAGGAAGGGGCTTAGAGGCCAAATAAGCCAAAAATAATTGACTAACACTGACAAAGAAGACGAAGAGTTGTGAATTCCAGAGAAGCCAAGGAATCAATGGATAATGACCAGTGATGATGAACAGATCCAGAATAACTTTTAGGGAAGACGAAGAGTTCAAATGATGATCGAGCAGAGGACTAGATGCGAGAAAGAGATGTAGAACATAGAATAGAGGGTGCTTCTTTGATAGTCATGCATGTGGGTAGGAGGATACATAGTGTAGTACCTAAAGTGAATATCTGTGGCACAGTGAAGAGGATGTAGATGCAGCACATAACATAAAAGGAAGAAGAGAAGTTGAACAACAAAGAGTGTTGAGGGTAGAAAGAAAAGAGAGCAAAGCATAGAAGAAAAACGAGGTAGAAGTGGAACAGAGCATAGAAGATGAAGAAGGTAGAGGAGACATGGAGTTGTAACAGACCATATCAGATACATAGAAAGTAAGTAAATTTTTGTAAGATTCAATCAGGGTGGTAAGTTGGTGCTAGGGAGGATTGCAGTCCTCTAAATTCTAGTTGGTGCTAGGAGATATTCTAGGAGTTGGTGCTTCCATCTAGTGGGTGCTAGAGAAACCTGGGAGTTGGTGCTAGAGAAATCTGAGAGTTTGTGCTCTCTGCAAGTTGTAGCTTTCTATCATAGGTTGTAGCCTCATATTTGAGTTGGAGCTCAAAGACTGTGATGTACATGAAATTTGGAGCTTGATTGACATTCTAAGAAAAAGAGGTTTTCACCCTTTATGGGTTTCCTCAGGAAAACCAATGTCTTTGTGTATTATGTGTGATTGATCATTATATATTTATGCATGTTAAGTTATCAACAACACATTAAAAATAATCTAGAAAGAATTAGAAAATAACAGGAAAAGATTCAAGATTATATACATAACTAATTCACCCCCCCCCCCTCTCAGTTATATTTCCAACATTCAATTATATGGCTTCCTCGAAATTCTCATCTAGGGTTGTTTCGAAAGCTCTTTTTACAAATATGGAAATGGAAGCAGGGAGAGAATTAGCATATACTTCGATTTGCAACTCCTGAGTGGGTTTAGCTTTGGGTTGAAATTTGTTTAGGATAGTGGTGAATTGTTGATTGAAGTATTTAACCTTCTCTTTTTAACTCATGGTGGCGACGAAAAACTCAGCCATCAAATCTCCTGTAGTGGTTTCTTCTACGAATTTGTCCAAAAAATCCTTTTGAAACTTTGTCCAACTAGTTATGGACCCTACCAGTAGGTTAAAATACCATGTAGAGGTTGAATTTTCAAAGGTATAAGGGAAAATCTTGCATGCTACGTCTTCATGTTGGACATTCATTATTCGAATATTTAGGGAGTGACTTTTCTAGGTGTCGAGGAAGTTTATATACTCGTTCGGGGATTTCCATAGCATCTCTGGCCAACCAAGGTTGATTATTTTAAGGGGGGTTTCCTCTTTCGTCATTATGATCATTGTTATCCTCCATGTTGTCTGAATCTGAAGTTGAGTGTTTCGAGTTAAACCCTTCCTCGTTAGATTCAAAATCGTTGAGCTCATAGAAGTTACTAGTTGGTGTTTTGGGATTAGATTGAGGGGATGTTCGATCTCGGTGAGGGAGAAATATATCAGGTCCTCTACTGTGTGAACAAAAACCTAGTTGGGGGTGTCAACCACTTGCCTACTTACTTGTTTTCTCCGACAAAGTAACAGATATAAGGGTAGTGCTCCAATTTGTCGGCAGTAAGCTCTTGTGATTATTATGAACTGGTTCAACTCCTCATGGGGAAGAGCATAAGGTATTTCAGGGAATAAATTTTCTTCCTCTTGCTGGGGTGAGTTACTCATTTCAGGAGTACTTAGTGTATGTGGGTTGTCTTGAGAATGACTAGCCATGCATGTGGGAGTTTTTGAATCTACAGGTTGTGTGAAATATTATATCAGAAATATGGTTATCCATTCATTCATCATGCCCTCCTTCTAGCACCAGTTCTGTTGAGGAGTCTTAAATCCCTTTAACTCAACAACAAGAAACAAACTCGCCACCGAGGCCCAATTAGACTCTGCAATGTTTGATAGTGGAATGGTTCTCCATATCTGTCGATCCGGCCAAATAATCGATGGAATTTATGTAGTGATTGACATGATATCTTCTTATGAAAATTCCTCCTTCAGTTTAAACATTATCTTTTGTATCTTCTTTTATTAGGTGGGTCTGATAAAAGATGTGTGCTGGTATAAACCAGCTAGGAAAAAAGGGAAATCTTAACTACTGAAGAAGGTTAAGCTTGGGATAACCCTCGTGCTCAAGCCTGCAGAAAAATATTTTCATACTTGTGACAAGCCTAGTACTAATACATCAAATTGTTGGTATTTCAATTATTAACTGAGACACAATTATTGAAAGAAAACATACATGCAATAAAATGATGGAAAGAAAAATAGTTTCCTTAGCTTTAATCATTAATCACACATTAACACAATGATTTTCTTTCCATCATTAGAGACAAGAAATATCAAAATATTGAATCACCTAACTTATCAAGAGATTCAGAAACTCTTACTCATTACAAAATCCATTCATGAGATAAAGTCAGAAATAATTCCTCCTTAGATCCAATCACACACGCCTTTGATGTAAAACACAAATTTGTCTCCGGTCCTAAAATGGACTTCTCAATTAAGGTAGTTCCAAAATAGTTCTTTGCAATTCCAAAAATGAGGGTCTTTGCCAAAAACCATCGACCCTTTCTAAAAGGTCGATCCTCTTATTTATAACAAATCATTAACTAAAAATAACTATCAAAAGTGCAAGCTAAGTAAAACAAAACATCGCCACATGGCGATTCCATCTCTCTATATTCTAAGAGTCATCGAATGGTTTCACTGAAGTGGATGACTCTTCTCATACTCTAACCAGTTGACAAAGAGTTCCTCACATGTGTTGGCATACGGGAATCCATGTTGGTCCATCAAGGCCGAAAGGATCTCCTTTACTTCTATTGCCCGTGCCCGATACTTGACTATTTTGACCCTTAACTGTTGTAATATTGTTCAAGCCTTGATCGAGTGCTCCATGAACTGTTGTACTTGTCCTGGTGCCATGTTTTCCACCTTTTCTATCTCTGCAGTCCACGCCGAGTGTTGTTTTGCATGTTATTTGACTATGTCATGCAAGACATCAAAGTCCTCGGGTGAGCTAAATTCTAGGAGAGCAATCCATTTCATCTCCCAATTAATCTTGACCCAACTTCTTTCGCAATCGACCCATTTCTACTGAGGTTCTTGGGCCATTTTCACCCAGTATTCGACCACTTTCCTTATCCAATCGATGTTGTTGTTCCTCAGCATCTGAATGTCATGCTCTTCAGCGTCTCGACCCTTTTGAACCATGCTGATGTAATCAATTCTTTCCACTACCTGGCGGGCCTTCTTGTACCATATTTCCACACATTTGCAGGTCGCTAGCGCCATAAGACTGGCTTCTTGGAAGTCGGGTATCCTGGCAGTAAAAAGGTGTCGTTTATTTGTGAATTTGTTGTAGGCATATAGGAATTCGCTTCTCAAAAATACTATGGCCTATGTGGAGTCCTGATAGTATTTCTCCAAATGGAGCAGATGCTCCAGCTCCTTTAGCACAATGGCCAAATCCTCTTCATCTTTCCTTTCTCTATCCAAGGTGGCATCTGTGATCACCATCCCTGCATCAATAAGCTCAGATGTTTTGACATGCTCTATGCTAATCAATTTTTCCTCTGTGGTGATGAGGATCGAATTGTCCAAAGTAAGCCTCCTTTTCTTAGTGGTTCTCTTCATGATGGACTTCCTCTTTCTCTCATAAGATGTTTCTTGTATATTGGCGACCTCATCAACAGGTTCGGGGATTTGGTTTTCTCCCCAAGTAAGAGTGAGTCCCAGGCTCTCGATGGTGTATATTTGTTCAAGGCTGGGTTACTGAACCTCTTATGTATGTCCCGATGGCTCGACCTATGGTTGTTTCTCATCGGGTGGTAAGGTACTATCGAAAACCGAGGAATCGGGGACGGGTTCAATACTTACTTGTTATTCGGCTATTGAGATGTCGATTTCATGTTGTGAAATTTCTTCTTCTTGTTCGCTCGATCCTAGCTCATCCCTCGAGATGTCCATTTGGGTTCCCGGTATGTCAAGTGGATCAATGTCCAAGGTGCTTTCTACCTCATGGTCATTCTGCGGGTGGCCCTGGGTTGAAGCATAGGGACCCAGGGTGGATGCTTTCTCAGGCTGTTTCTCCTATGTAATTTGCAGCAGAGTGACCAGGGACACCTATGAACTCTCCTCATCATCGTAGATGGTTATTAAATTGAACAAGGGATTTGGTATACGTGTTCTTCCTAATGTCCTCACTATATCGGGCTGAGCCGAAATGTCCCATGGAAATCTAACCTATGGTGGTGTATTTTTAGGGTTTTCTAGCCCGATGGTTTCTTCAATTTGTATCGGCTCCGGGCCACTTAGTTCTCCTTGGCTTTCGACTGGGTCATCAGGTTGGATCTTCATCATTTCTATCATATCGGGGTCATTTTGCAACTGATCAATGATCCTCTGCGCCCCTTGTATCAAGAATAATCCCTTTCTCTATGCCTCTTTTGTTTTTGCTGCTTTGATTTCTTCCCTGGCCCTGAGGGCCTCTTGAGTTGACTGCTCTATCGTTTCCACCTATTTGTCCATGCTCATGGCCTTGAACCTGGTCATGTTTGGGTTGGCCATCCTCTAAACCACCTCATCCCAGACCTGGGCACACTCTGTGAATATTTTGTCCTCAAACTTATCATGAGCATAGGACCAATAGAATGATACTTGCGAAGAATGTTGGAGGACTAGGCCTTTAGGGTCGTTCTTGCGGAATCAGCCCGTCAGGAACCTGAATTCAAGTTGGCTCAACCCTTCTAGTTTTTCTTGAGAAGTATATTTCACCAGATAAAACCCTATATGAAGGTCATAGGGTATGAAAGACCATTTCCTTTCTTTGACCAATGTGGATTTATAGCCCTGCAGGATGGTCTGATAACAAATTTCTCCCACAACGAGCCGGTCTGGGACATGAACAAGTAAGAGATGTGGTGCTTCGATGGCCTCAAACAGGTTGATGTAGGTTGAGTGTTCGTCTAAATACCAATGGCGTACCTTTTCTATCATTTTCTTGGTTGTTGTAGATAGTCTTGGGCATTCCTTCCTAAAAATAATAAAATGAATGTGAGAGATGAATTCATTGCAAATGAGTGCGTAATATTTTTTGTACCTGTTCTCCCATAGTATGTTGAAGTAGACGTGGATTGGGAGCTCTGGAACATGCCAGATTAAATTCATTCCGGTGAAGATGTTCCTTGTGCACATGACATCGAGAAAGTATGAGGCCATGTAGAAAGTGGGTGCCTCCCCTTCCTTCGACGTCTGATCCTGCTGTACATAGTTTCTTAATTTTTTTGATATTATCACTCCCCAGTTGAAGCTTCTCCCGTTGATCGCCATAGTGTACGCCAAAGGCATCCATGCTTCCAAAAACATGGAGCAATCCTTTTCTCCATATAACCGGCAGATAAGAGCCATCAAGTAGATGTATGGTTCCCTCAAGTTGATTGTTCCATACGAGCGATTTCTCTGGTTAATGAACTTCTTCTCCTCCTTTCACCATGAGACCATTAACTGGTTGGTGTCATGGAATTCATATAAATTCACCACAAAGTCCGTGTTGAGCCGCTCTTCTGGGTCCCTGAGCTTGTAGTATTTTTGGACTTCTATCGGAAGGAAAAATATGATGCATCCTCCATGCTCATCGTTGATCAAGTACTTCTACCCATTTGTATGGTTGATGAGCCATTTTGGAACATCTATGCAGGGGAAAATGGGGGTTCTTCTTGCCACCATGTGTAAATACAACCATCATATGTTCAGGAACACCTGGTCATCGAGCGCCCTTACACTCGGGTCACTGTGTGGGATATACTCTGGGTATTCTTCTTGGATAATT
The DNA here is from genome assembly GCA_009831015.1 of Picea engelmannii. Taxonomy (NCBI): domain Eukaryota; kingdom Viridiplantae; phylum Streptophyta; class Pinopsida; order Pinales; family Pinaceae; genus Picea; species Picea engelmannii. The sequence goes on along the minus strand of ML781871.1, from coordinate 456,259 downwards.
CATTTTAAGATATCCCCCCACTGTGGGAGAACTACCTTGGATCCTATGCTTTCCTCTATATCACTAAAGGCCGGAGGCTGGACAAAAGCTTTCTTTGTTGTTGTTTTGATGACAGGATCCACCCTAGGGGTGTACTCCAACTGCTTTGCGGTCCCCGGAGAAGAACCTTCACCTATATCGGCTTCTTTCAGATTGGGTGCTATCGGTGAGCGTCTGGTGGTGGGATTTCTCGACGACATCTTACCTGCAACTATAACATACTTTAGAGACTGTGCAATAAAATTGGGTGCACATATGTAAATTATAAGCAATGAATTGATAGACTTGGATACATACCATTGGAGCTTGTTAAACCTAGTTTTGATAATCAAAAGGGTCAGTACATTCTCAAGACGCTCACTTTTCTCCTTCGGTCGCTCTGGAATTCAACTTACGCAAAAAATGAATTTGTTCAAAACCGTTCTAGATATTTAAACAAGGATGAACTTACCTTGTCGCATCAGCCATTCAATTCGGGTTATGAGTGAAATTTTAACAAATATACCCCCAGATATTTAGAGATGTTTAAACTTAAATTCATCGTGGGTTGACGGTGGAGGTGCGGGTGGTAATGTGGTCTATCGACGATTTCAAAATGTTGTTGTCTAATCAACGTACGGGGTAGAAACTAATGTGGGATTGGGCATTAACTAGTTCATTAAATTTCCAAATTCGATCATATCTTATGCCGAAAAATCCCATCATTCCTCTCTTTCAGTTGGTGGATTGGGGGTCGGGGTTGTGCTTTGAACATTTTCGTTGATATCCTCTTGCAAAACCTCCAACGTCGATCGATCTTTCCGTATAGAGATGATGTGGAAAAGATGACTAGGAGGCGTGACTAGGACATAGGGAACCAAAATGACTCAGGATAAAACTAGACCGTATGACCCTCTTACGTGGTAAAGACACATGGAATTTGAGACCAGTGACTTCATTCGATAGTGTTAGTCGGAGTCAGGACTCTATTTAAGCCATACGTTTCTAAAACCCAAACCTAACTTTCTAACGCCTGAAAGTTTCAAGGATCGAAGATCGACGATAAAATTACCCAAGTGCTCTCGTATCGGCTCCCTCAAAAAATTCCCAACGCCAAAAATGCATCGGGGATCAACAATCAGAGATAACTTTATTGCATTCAAAATGATTGTTCTAATCTTTCTGGATTTTCCTTATCCCGATAAAGCACATCGGGCATCAACTATCAACGATTTCTTTACGTCCTTTGTTAACGTTTGTCTTTCTCGTATTTTGTCAATGCCAATGGGGATTGGATATCTCTCGAACCTTTATGTGAATAACTTATGCAAACCAAAAATGCCTTCTTCCGGTGCCAATAAGGATCGGTGCTCGACAACTTTTTTTTTGTGTGGTTCCTTTACTTGAATTATTTCGGACGTCGAACCTGTGCACGTTAGGTGCAGTGTTTAGCTGTCGATTCGTAATCCAGGTGTTAAGGTATTTTAGACATGAGGTTTCACAAGTTCAAACAAACTTGACTAGGTGAAAAGAGACATGGAAAAAAACAAAGATAAACCATTTCCCAAAATGAAATCGAATCAGACAGTGAAGAAAACAAGTGGTACCCAAAAAGTGACAAAATTTGATAAGGCTTTTAGGGTGTGTTGAGTTTTCAATAGGACAATAATATCCTTCCCTTAAAATCTTATGGGTACTAGTGAGTGTTGCAAAATGGCCCCCACAATTCCTTGAATAAAGGTCGATCATAAACTTGTTAGTTTCTTCCTTATTCACACACATGAGGATCACCCTATCAGGGTTTATCCACCCAAGACATTCCTCTGTTAGGAAATACTTCATATCTTTGAGCATTAGGTCTCTCTTCTAATGTTCTACCAAATTATCAAGGAAAGTGAGGTTATTCAAGTAATAAATTACGTCCAAATACCACTCATTTTTCTTGATTTCACTTACGATAATGTTGGTATATTCCTTTTCTCCTACCTTGATGGCCTCTTGATTTCTCTATGTCGTCATTTTGTCCAATCCTTGCCATTTAATTATCTTGGATGGTTTGATCTCCAAATCGTATTCTTGTTTCTATGAAACCCACTTTCCCCTTGATCCAAGGCAATCTTGTTGTGATAAAATGTCCTTTACAGCGTGGTAGGGGATGAAGGCTCTGATCTTGTTGTATCCCACATAAGTTTGAAAATGTTTGAGAGAATTAACTAGACTATAATCTTGTTTTTTTGTAATGGTGTAATTCAACTCCGAGTATCTAAGATTATTGTTCATGAAATCAATTGGTTGTTCGTCCCCTTGATCATTTTTCTGTAACAAAACTCTTGCAATGGTGTTCTTCGAAGCAAAAGAAAATATGTTGAATTCCTTAGAAAAATTTGGACTGACTAGGATAAGAGTGACAATTATTGCTTCCTTGATACATTGGAAGGATATCTTACCTTCATTGTCCCATTCAAAATGGGAATCCTTATTTAACAATATGTTAAGGGGTTTAAAAATGTCGGAAAAGTTCATAATGAACCTCCTTACGAAGTTAATTTGGCCAAATAAATATTGCAAGGATTTATTGTCTTTAGGGAGAGGGATATTCTTGATGGCTTCAACCCTGGAAAGATCAATTGTGATTCCATCCTTAGATATAATATGACCCAACAACTTGCCCTTGTCAACACCAAAAATTGATTTCTTAGGGTTGAGAAAAATGCCATACTCCCTGCATATTTGAAAAATCATCCTTAAGTGTTGGATGTGTTGATCCCTCTTTTTGGAGATAGACGTCAAATCATATTTATATATCTCTATAATTTTCCTAATTAAATTCATGGCGTGTTGAAAAGTGGCCCCTACGTTGGTAGTCCAAAGGGAATTCTCAAATACTTATAAGTTCCCCAAGGGGTGGCGAAAGAATCTTTTAGTTGGTCATCTTCATTTACCAAAACCTGATTATATCCTGAGAAACCATCAATAATGGACATCATTTCTACTCTGGTGACCCTTTACAAAAGATACTCCATGTTTGGTAGAGGATATTTTTCTTTAAGTGAAGCCTGGTTTAAATTTTTCAAATACACACATATCCTAATCTCACCAGTCTTCTTCCTTACAATGATTGGATTAGATACCTAAGACAAATATCTGATAGGCTGAATTATTCTTGCCTCAACCATCTTTTGCAACTCCTTTTGTACTTGTGGGGAAACCTTTGGGTTCATTTGTTTCAACTTCTTTCTGAAATGTTCCATCCCATCTATAAGGGGAATAACGTGTTGTATGGCATCTTCTCGATAAGCCTTTAGATCTTCGTAAGACCAAGCGATGACATCCTTAAATTCTCTTATCAAGGAAATCAACTTTTCTCTTTCATCATACATTGTTCCTTTCCCAAACTTGATCATATTTGGGGATTCCTCAGTCCCAATATTGAATTCAATGATCTCGTCATCGATTTTTCTTGATGAATTCCCCTTATACATGTCATTTCGATCAAAAAGGTTCTCTAAGGGGATGATAACTTTAGGTAAGGGTCTGTCAACTAAATCAATGATCTCAATATTTCCCTTTTTCACCAATAGGTTTATCTAGGCTTCCGAGACTTTACCTTCATTCTGGAGAAAATGCAAAATCTGGATTTCATTATCAAAAACTTGCCAATGTTCCAGGTTATCAGGTAGCGAGGGCATGTAATTTACTTCCACCTTATAGAGATCTATTTTCTTAAAAAGTTTCCCGATGGAAGAAGAAACAACAAGGTTTTCTACCAAATGATTCTCTTCCCTAGGGATGGATTCAATGGAAAAGTTGTCAAACTTCTTCATGGTGCCCATATGGAATGTCTGTATTGTTTCAACCTTGGGTTTTTAGCAGTGAATTTATTGTTAACTTGCAAAATGATTAAGTCGAAGTCCCCTCTCATGTGAAAAGACTTGATGTTCATATGAATAGAAAGATTCATGCCTAAGAGAAGGGATTCATACTCAACGATGTTGTTTGTACAATTAAACTCAAGCCTATATGAGAAACGAGTAGTCTTGTTTTCTGGTGATCTCAAAATTTTCCTTGTACCTGAGCTTGCGCTTGAGTGTGCACCATATAAATCTAAACCCCAAGATCCTTCCTTATTTTCCTCATTAAGGAAAAGAGAGTTTTCCAAAATGAAGGTGTTGTCAATCCCTTCTGTTAGCACTCAAAAGCGCACCATTAAAATTTTGAATCCTTCGCCGGTTTTGTCAAAATTCTCGTATTCTTAGCCATGTCCCACAACATCCAAACTTCTCCATCAATTCTGATAAGCTCTCACTGATTGTTTTTCCCTGAAACCCTATGGTATTTGTCCTCTTGACCTGCAAATAAATGTTGTAATTCTTATCAAAATCTGTGAAATCTGCACAACTTGTTAAATCCTCTTATTCCCTTAAAGCCTCATTCTGGATACATGCCTACCATGAAATTACATTTGGATTATTATCCATTTGATTTCATTTGAAATGTCAAAACGGGTTTTTCTTTAATTTCTTGAGTCTAGGATTTTGACAATTCCAAGTGGTTTTGATTTTATAATAAAAGTTTTTCTTTTTGGATCTTAAGCCAATAATGGTTTCTCGGGCTCATAAATTTTGACAATTCCAAGTGGTTTTGATTTTATAATAAAAGTTTTTCTTTTTGGATYTTAAGYCAATAATGGTTTCTCGGGCTCATAATTTTGGGAAAAATAAGTGGTTTTGATTTTATAATAAAAGTTTTTCTTTTTGGATCTTAAGCCAATAATGGTTTTTCGGGCTCATAATTTTGAGAAAATATAAAAAATTGGTTTCTCGGGCTCATAATTTTGGGAAAAATAAGTGGTTTTGATTTTATAATAAAAGCTTTTCTTTTTTAATCTTAAGCCAATAATGGTTTCTCCGGCTCATAATTTTGGGAAAAATAAGTGGTTTTGATTTTATAATAACAGTTTTTCTTTTTGGATCTTAAGCCAATAATGGTTTCTCGGGCTCATAATTTTGGGAAAAATATAAAAACATTGGTTTCTCGGGCTCATAATTTTGGGAAAAATATAAAAACATTGGAGCCCAATCTCTAAAGTCAAGCACCAAGAGCCAAGTCCAGAGGCTGTCCAACACAACGCTTGTTAACAACACAACACATCAAATCAAGACCAAGCACCCAGCCACATGGAGAAGGAGCCCACACGAGAGCCTTTCCTTTGCACTATATATTGAATGCGTTTGGGTGAGGTAGCATATAAAAACATTTGAAGATGCATTTTACCGATAGATGTGGGATTATCCTAAGAGAAAAGTGTGCCATCACAGTCTGAGTATCAATTTCCAGGTACAGGATTTATCCCGAGAAGGTCTAGTTTGCACTTTTTATAAAATTATTGGGCCCAGGGCTCGATCCCCAAGCCTAATGTTAGAGACCGAACAACACCCGAGCTCAAATTCCAATTGTTGAGGCTCACATTTTTGCAGATTGGGACGATCTATTAAGAGAATAATTCATTGAAGGCGCCAAGGAAGAATGACATGAGAGTCTTATAAACCTTTGTCTGATAATTCCAAGTGATCCTATTTCATGTTTAGATCGTGAATAACATTTTGACACATAAAGCTTAACAATAGAAGATATCGTAGAAGCACATATGGTTCTATTTTTATTAATGGGAAAATCAGGTGGAGATCGTTGCCATTGGGTTGGGAATGAGGAGAATTGGCAGTGATGTATATCTCTTTCAGAGTACAGAAAAAAAAAAGGAGGTGCGCTGAGAAATCAGGAGGTATGCTACGAAATTAGGAGGTGTGCTACATAATATTTGGGTGTTGCGAAAATCATTTACAGAAGATCGCCCAATTGTTTTAATAGACAGAATGATCGAGGAGGCTATTTTATTGGAAATTTCCAGCCTGCTCATATGGATTTCCATTTCTTTTCGATTGTCAACTTGTGGTCTATAGTTTGAAATCTTGCCACTGAAGAACAGTCAGATGTTGTATTGAATCTTATCGCAACAAGTGGAATGATTTAGTTGTAGACGTTCCTTTAAAAATATGTTATCCAGCTCTTGAAGGCCCAGAATGGTAGATCGTCACAGGCAGTGATCCCAAGAACACGCACTGGTCATACCATAATGGAGGATCTTGGCCCACTTTGTTGTGGCAACTTAAAGTAGCTTGCATAAAAATGAAACGACCAGAATTAGCAAGGAAAGCAATGGAAGTTGCTGAGAAACGACTATCAAGGGATAAGGATCAGTTGACAACAAGTGGCAGAGTATCCTTGCTTTCAAGGCATCAAATTATCATTCGAAGATTGAGGGTAACTAATGCAAAGTGGTAGACAAAATATTATCAGTTACAAGTTTGCAGGAGTGCACCCTGGACATCAGACCGGTGGTGGAAACTTGTTAGTTGATGGAAGCTAGAAGCCTAAAGAAGAATATTTGGAAACAGGGCACACCTGGCAGTATAAAATGGATATAAGTGAAGCTTAATTAATCACTCTCAAGCACCATTTTACCTTTCAACACATTGATGGGAGGATATATCTCAGGGTTACCAATCATTCTCAGATTTTGTGGTAACTATTGAAGTATCGAATCAACAGTCAATATGAATATTCAATCTCTTCATTGAGCATATTAAATCCTTCTAAATCCTCAGGTATCGAGTCATCATTTAAGAAGATCATTTTCAACATTTCAAGGAAGGAAAACATAGGTGGTGGAATAATTGATAGGATGACTAGATATTGCAATTTCCAGCCATTGAATTAGTAGCTAATCGAAGCCTTAATTTCTAGTACACAAAGTTAGTTGGAGGACAAAACACCTGGCATGAGTAAATGACAGTCGAATATGCATGTAGATTTGAGTATTATTGACAAAATCAACTTTCTTGCAATCAGTTCGGGATGGTTTCTATTTTTAGTTTATAGATACTTTCTGTTTCTAAATATTAGAACATTTTTGTTGATGTAATTCTATATAAAGTTTGTCATTGGTAATAGAAGTGGAGGGGGGACTTGTTAGAGGCCCGAGAGGTTTTTAAGAGGAGAGGAAAGGATTGCCTATTTTTTTTTGTAATCCCGAGGGGCATGTGATGTAGGCTCTTATGTTATTGAAGATTCAAATAAGTTGTTTTATCAGAGTTTGTCTTCATTTTTTGCTATTTTATTCTTCTTCTCGTTTGGTTGTAATTTAATTGGTTTATGGATTCCTGAAATAACAAACGATTTGTTGTAAACTATCCCATCTACCATTGTTTACTTTTCAAATATTTTTTAGTTCTTTTTGCAGAGAGGATCTCTGCTTGGTGAATGTTCATCTTTATGTCATTCTTATATTCTTCTCTTTATCATCAAATAGATCCTTTGTCTATCAAATAGATCCTTTGTCTGATATGTAGCTTAAATGCCTTCAAGGAACAAAGTTCTTATGAATCCATTGCCTAATGGTTCATCATTGATCTGCAATGACCTTTTTTATATTTTCCTTACTCTATATTGTTGATCCCTGATTTTTAACTTATTCAAAACAAATTCTATGTTACCAAGCTTACTCCCATTTGCAGTCTGGGAGTGACTCTTGGAGTGATAACATAAATGGCGTTATTCTTGGGGAACAAAGTGTGAAGCTATATTCCCTGGGAGAATGACATAGATCCAAATCTTGATGGTAGACAAGAGAGGGATACATAAAATTGATTGTAATCATCTACCTAGTGGCTCCACAATCAAAGAATCTACTGGGGAGGATCCTGTTGAAAAAACGATGACCATAGGAAAGGGGATGACCAAGTATCAACTCATGAGCTTTATTCATGAACTTTTGCTTTTATTTATCAACTCATTTTTTCTTTTTCCTTCACATATAAACATGGTCATCTTGTTCTTTCTTTATTCGGATGAGCATCAACCTTATTTTATATATCCATCCTTGCTAGAAGAAAATTTACAGCCTGCTCATGTTGTTGAGATTGGTTCCGAACCTTCATTTCAACCTATTCAGAAGAACGAGGTTTATATATCCATCCCTCATGAACATACTTATCCTTGTGACCATGAGAATGTTGAAAGTAATCCCGTGGACAAAAATATGACCATAGGAAAGGGGATGACCATGTATCAACTCATGAGCTTTATTCATGAACTTTTGTTGTTCTTTATAAACTAATGTTTTCTTTTCCCTTAACATATAAAGAGGATCATCTTGTGCTTTGTTTATTCGGATGAGCATCAACCTTATTTTATATATCCATCCTTGCTAGAAAAAAATTTGTAGCTTGCTCGTGTTGTTGAGGTTGGTCCTAAACCTTCATTTCAACCTATTGAGAAGAACGAGGTTTATATATCCATCCCTCCTGAACATACTCATCCTTGTGACCATGAGAATGTTGAAAGTAATTCAAAGCATTCTCTGATCTCATTATCTTCAGTTATTATTGAGCCTTTCCATCAGCTTGTTAATCCTCATGTTCATCCCACTGCTTTATAAACTAGAATCAGACTGAAGATGCTTAATCCTTTAAGGCTGCCATATCATCTTCATCTTTATCCTCTTGATTTCCTTAAGTATCATCCTCGGTTTTATGGATAGGATCATGTTATAGCTAAGAGTCACTTGGGGGCCTTCGAGAATTTTATTGATCGGTTTGAAATTATACATGATGAGGTTGTTCTCCAAATCTTTGTTCAAATATGCTACTGTGTGGTTTAAGAGTTTGAGAGTTGATTCCATTTTTCTTGGAACAAGTTAAACAATGTTTTTTAAAAGTATTGGGGTGAGAACAAGTCTTTTGATTTGTAACTCGTTCATTTTTATGCTTTGAGGAGAGGGGAGGACAAATCTCCGCACGTATTCAACAAGAGGTTCTACAATGTTTATCATAGCATGCCTTTGTATATCCGGCCTACAGAGACTGCTGCCATAGTGTTCTATGTTATGGCTCAATATCCAGACCTTGTCTTTCTCCTGAGAGAAAGAAAATCTTCATCCTTAAGAAGCTTATTTGAAGATGCTCAAGAAATTGAGGAGAACATCCGTGCTTCTGGGAGAATCTAAGATCCAAATTACTTTGAAAATATGCATGCATATGAGCAAGAAAACTGTCAGTATGTTTCATATTTCGAGCATCAAGGATGTAAGTATATTTCAAATTGGGAACCGGATTCATAAGTCTTTGCAGATTTTTCTATGGACAGGTATGCATGCCAAGCTTATGATCATTTTTCGAACCATGTTGAGCATACAATAGCTGATGATTCCATAGATAATTAAATGTTTATATCCGATCATAATCAGTATTCTTTAAACCATGTTTTATCATCATCTTTTGATCATTATTATGAAGAGAGGGTTGTTGCTACTAATGATCAATATCAGATCACAAGGGAACTATAAGGTTATCAATTTTCAAGAAAAGAGGCAGTCATAGATGAGAAGTTGTCTTCTGTAGATCAGTATGTTTTTGATCTTGGTTTCAAGGATCCAGTTGCATCCTTGATGGAGTCATATAATTCTCATCACTTGAAAGTTTCAGATTTCATTTACTCATCAACACTTTTGGGTGAGTGTTGTTTTTTGAAGGATTCTCTATCATTGTTATTATATTCCAGTTATTATCAATTGCTCAATGGTATGGATGATATCATATCAGTCAACAAGTTACTTGAATGGCTATTATGGAAGTCTATTTTACATGATCAAGTTGCAGATCCAGTTAAAGGTAGGGTAGTTAGGAAATAAGCTCATTTCCGAGCATTTCTTTTCTTTTAGTTTGCAGCAGAAGTAGCAGTTAGTTTTCTTTAATAAGTGGCAGGTTTTGAAATTGTTTCAGATAATGATTGCACAGTTGAATCCATATCTCAATGGATAAGGTGACTAGAACTGCTAGGTTCTTGGAAGCCTCATAGGGAGGCCTCCATCCCAATTGGAGCTAGTGTTAACGCTCAAAAGCGCACCATTAAAATTTTGACTCCTTCGCTAGTTTTGTCAAAATTCTCATATTCTTAGCCATGTCCCACAACGTCCAAACTTCTCCATCAATTATGATAAGCTATCACTGATTGTTTTTTCCCAAAACCCTATGGTATTTGTCCTCTTAACCTGCAAATAAATGTTGTAATTCTTATCAAAATCTGTGAAAGCTACATAGCTTGTTAAATCCTCATATTCTCTTAAAGCCTCATTCTGGATACATGCCTACCATGAATTTGCATTTGGATTATTATCCATTTGCTTTCATTTAAAATGTCAAAATGGTTTTTTCTTTAATTTCTCGAGTCTAGGATTTTGACAATTCCAAGTGGTTTTGATTTTATAATAAAAGTTTTTCTTTTTTACTTTTAATCCAATAATGGTCTCTCGGGCTCATAGATTTTGATAATTCTAAGTGGTTTTGATTTTATAATAAAAGTTTTTCTTTTTTGCTTTTAATCCAATAATAGTTTCTCGGGCAATCCAATAATAGTTTCTCGGGCTCATAATTTTAGGAAAAAAAATTTCAAGTGGTTTTGATTTTATAATAAAAGTTTTTATTTTTGGCTTTTAATCAAATAATGGTTTATGGGGCTCATAATTTTGGGAAAGAAATAAAAAGTTTTTCTTTTTGGCTTTTAATCCAAAAATAGTTTCTCGGGCAATCCAATAATAGTTTCTCGGATTCATTCATAATTTTAGGAAAAAAATTTCAAGTGGTTTTGATTTTATAATAAAAGTTTTTATTTTTGGCTTTTAATCAAATAATGGTTTATCGGGCTCATAATTTTAGGAAAGAAATACAAAGTTTTTCTTTTTGGCTTTTAATCCAAAAATGGTTTCTAGTTTTGATTTTATAATAATTTTTTTTTTTTTTGGCTTTTAATTCAATAATAGTTTCTCGGGCTCGGGCTCATAATTTAGGGAAAAAAATTATCCAATAATAGTTTCTCGGGCTCATAATTTTAGGAAATGATTTTATAATAAAAGTTTTTATTTTTGGCTTTTAATCAAATAATGGTTTATCGGGTTCATAATTTTGGAAAAGAAATAAAAAGTTTTTCTTTTTGGCTTTTAATCCAAAAATTGGTTTCTAGTTTTGATTTTATAATAATTTTTTTTTTTTTTGGCTTTTAATCCAATAATAGTTGCTCAGTTTTAATTTTATAATAAAAAAAATATTTTTTGGCTTTTAATCCAATAATAGTTTCTCGGGCAATCCAATAATAGTTGCTCGGGCTCGGGATTTAGGGAAAAAAATTTCAAGTTGGCTTTTAATCAAATAAAGGTTTATCGGCTCATATCCAAAAATTGGTTTCTAGTTTTGATTTTATAATATTTTTTTGTTTTTTTTGGCTTTTAATCCAATAATAGTTTCTCGGGCAATCCAATAATAGTTGCTCAGTTTTGATTTTATAATAATATTTTTTTTTTGGCTTTTAATTCAATAATAGTTTCTCAGGCGATCCAATAATCAAATAATGGTTTATCGGGCTCATATCCAAAAATTGGTTTCTAGTTTTGATTTTATGATAATTTTTTTTTTTGGG
>ML781871.1:401307-429423 GCA_009831015.1 Picea engelmannii | reverse complement strand
CATTTTCATTTTGAATCATCTTGTACTTGAACATTTAAGTGGGGTAAAAGGAGGTTTCCCCCTCGAAGAGGCTTATTATCTGAAATTATCTCTTTTTCAAGGTGTTGAGTACTTTTCCTGAGGTTTTTATATGCTATATTGATATTTGGTTCTTAACAGACAAAGTGTCATGAAGAAACTCTATCACTACACTGTACTCAACAACATTGTTTGTAGCATCACCTAGACAGATACCTCCAGAAGATAGCAACTGGCCTTGAGGCGTGAAAATCGCCCAAGCTACGGAAGTAAGCCTCCAAGTGTGTTAGCTGGCGCTTTCCGCGAACCGAAAGAACACCTTTTATTCACTTGACATCTGCCACAACGAAAAATATGACATCAATAACGACACGTCCACAAGACTAAAAGACAAAAACTAACTGTATAAGAACTATACATATGTACAAGAAGTCACCCAAGGAGACCAACCTATGAGTAATACTTCTTGAGGTAGAGCCCATTTCTAGGCTCCGCCAATGAATTTCCCTCAAATTCAACTAGATGATAAGCACCCTTATTTAAGATTTCTTTCATGATGAAAGGTCTGAAACACATGGGCTTGAAATTTCCTACCCCCAGGTGATCCTTATATTGGTCATAGACCAAAACAAGGTCACTTTCAAAAAAAATCTGAGGACGAACGGACCGATCATATTGACACTTGACTCATTTATTATGAGCCTCATTGTCCAAGGTTGCATCATGGCATTTCTCATCGAGCTGCTAGAGATATAATAAGTTTTCTTCAAACGGTGAAGTGTCCAGCAATAATTCTACTACCAACTTCAAAGATGGGATCTGGCACTCTATAGGCAAGACTACTTCCAACCTGTAAACGAGTTGAAAAGTTTTGAAACTGGTGGCAGTCTTTACAGAAGTTCGGTAGGCCCATAATGCCGAGTACATCATCAAGTGCCAATTTGACTTGGTAGAATTGATCATCCGTTGTAGAATAGTCTTGAGGGACTTATTTAAAGCCTCCACCTGACCATTCTCTTGTGGGTAGTAGGGTGATGAATGCTCCTATCTCAACCTAAGATTTGATGTTAACTCAGACATCATTTTGTTCTCGAAGTGACTGTCATGGTCACTGCCAATCTCCTTCAGGATGTCGAGCCTTGCTACAATCTCGTTAAAAATAAAGAGAGTTGTTGTTTCACCATCATTATTGAATGTTGGAATAGCTTCGACCCACTTTGTGAAGTAGCCTATTGCTATGATGATATAAGGATGCCCCTTGGTTGAGATCGGGTGGAATGTAGTGAAATCAATTCCCCACTTGGTGAAGGGACCAACAATAATGATGGGAAACATGGGAGCGGGGTGTGCCCTCATATTCCGAGAGAAGATATGACACATGTGGCACTTCTTGACCGACTCAACGCAATCCTTTATTAACATAGGCCAAAATTAACCATCTCGTAGAATATTTTGGGTTGTTGCCAACCCAGAAAAATGACCACCACATGCTCTAGTGTGGAAATCGTTAAGAACGAGTTCCACTTCTTCGTGAATAAGGCACCGATGAAGAATGCAATATACACCTCGATGATAAAAAGTTTCATAGAGGATGAGATAATTTTGTGCCTGATGGCATATTCATCCATGCTCATCGCGAGAAGCAGAGGCAGGAAACTTAAAATTCTGGAGATAGACTAGTATATCTCCATACCAGGGGCCTGAAGATGAAATCAGAAAAATATCTCCTTTAATTGGAGATTCTTCGGGTGTAACATCACCTGATTCAACTGTAAGTTCTAAGATAAGTTCCACAAAGACCAATGAATTTTTGGATTTTGTGGAAACAAAATCCAAGTCAAATTCCTAGAGGATAACAATCCATCTACTGATCTTTCTGCCGATGATGCATCGTGTCAACACGAATTGAAACATATTCACAACGACAATGACTGTGGTCTTACAAAGAAGGATATAATGACAGAACCATTGGAAAACATGCACTGCTTCCAATGCAAGCCTCTCAACATGTGATTAGTTGAGTTTAGGTCCAACCAAGCCTCGAATCAGGTAATAAATCATGTGCTCTTTGAGAAGATCGTCCTCTTGAACCAAGACCATATCGATAGTCAACTATGCGACGACCAAGTACAATAAGAAATATTTATTATAATTGGGATGTTGGAGCAGAGGGGCAGACGTAAGGGTGTGTTTCAAAGCTTCGAAAGAGCATTGAGCAGCTTCGTCCCAACAGAAAGGGAATCCATTTTTCAGTAAACGCATGAACCCTTTGGTGATTTTGACATAGTTTGTGATAAAACACCGAAGAAACTTCACTTTACCCTATAATATTTGAATCTTGGGGACTGTTTATAGGGGGGGAAACTGAACTATCGCCTCAACCTTAAGAGGATCGATCATTATCCCTGTTGTCGAAACTATGAAACCTAGAAGACGACCCAACGTCACGCAAAAAATGCATTTGTTAGGATTCAAGCGAATCCGATAGTAGCGATATCGCTCAAATATTAGTTGAAGGTGTGCAAGATGATCATCTCTCTTACGATATCGTGATTCCAAATTATCGAGATAAGCCTCGACTATATGTCTAAGGTCGTGGAAAGAAAAAGACATGGCCCGTTGAAACGTGGCTCCAACATTCTTCAGGCCAAAAGGAATATTATGATAAGAAAATGTTCCCCAAGGATAGATAAAAGTTGTTTTATGCTGGTCCTCGGGTTTGATATATATCTGATTGTATCCTGAGAAACCATCCATGAATGAAAAGAACTCACAGCCTGCGCATTCATTGAAAATTTGGTCAATGAATGGTGTGGGGAAATTATCCTTTGGACATGCCTTATTCAAAATCATGAAAGTCCATACGTACGCAAATCGTACCCTTATTTTTGTTGTCTGGAATGGTATTTGACACCCATTGAGTCAACTAAACGGGGTAGATAAAACTGGATTTCAACAGTTTCTCTACTTCAGTCTTAATAGGTGTCGCTTTCCAATGATTCACTAAACGAAGCTTATGTTAGACCATCTTGGCGTCAGGATATGTCGTTATTTCATGTTCCACGATTCTTGGATCATTGCTTGGCATTTCCTTGTAAGACCAGGAAAAAACGTCATGGAATTCCTTAAATAAACCTTTATAGATTCGAACCTCTTCAGGGGAGAAGTCTGCTTCGACCAAAACGTTCATCATGACGCTAGGGGTTCTGTAGATATAGATAGGTATTGTTTCGATGATACTTTCCATATTACACTCGACATAAACTGTGTGCGTAGCCAGAGGATTAACATGACAATACCTATCTCCAGTGATATTCAACATGAATTCAACTACCTCTATTCTTCTTAACTCTGGGAGAAAATAAGATCTGTGATGGAGATCATCCCAGGGTCTGTCCAGACTATTCAACGCCTCGAGAATCACCTCATCTGAGGGCAAGACCAAGTCTAAAGAATCAGTATTGGCAAGGGAACATTGAGCTCAAATAGGCTCGAGAAATGGATCTAACTCCTATGTGGGAGTCAGATCGGGGTTGGCCGAAGCTTGTTGGACAATACTGTATGAAAATTCTGTCACAAACAAGGGCATGACCATGCCATGATGCCTTTTCCCTTCCATCGAAGATGATGGGGACGCAAGAGTGCATGGATCATTAAAGTAAGTCGTTCAGAACGACGGCATTGAAAAATTTCATCCTTAGGCTGGTCAGGGACAACCAATATCATGTTGACATCACCATAAGGAGGTGGGTAATCGAAAGTACCCATCAAAGGTGGGCACAGACCAACCCCCACATTAACTATGCTAGGCTGAGGGTTATCAATCATTGGGACCGTGGACTCCCCCAATGAAGGGTCAGGCCTGGAGAAGGACAATTGGTCGATGGTTACGATTCTTCCCTCAAGTGGAAACAATAAGAGCCGAAAAACTATGGCAACCACTACATGCATTACACAGGTCCAACTCCTTCCTAATATTAGGTTGTAGTCGAGAGGTGGATCGACCACTTCAACTTCAACACACATGGTCTTCGCTCTCAACTGGACGAGGAAAGAAGGGATGATTCCATGTGGTATGAAAGAAAGACCATCGAAATCAGTAAGTAGAGTAGGTGATGAAGACAAAACGGGTTGGCCAATGGCCTTCCAACAGGCCAACAACATCATGCAGGTCGAGGCACCCTCATCAACCACTGTACGGAAAATATTCTGAGTAAAATATTTCATGGGGTGAGCCACTACTATCTGAAATGCCACGTGGTAAGGGAGATGAGGTTTCAATTTGGTCATATCAAGCGTGATCATTCTTAAATTACAAGTCTCAATGGATCCCAAAGAGGACAATAGAGCCTTTCTCTACACAGGAAAGCTCTGGAGGACCTCCAAAGAAGATATCGCATAAGGGGTTTGTGACAAATCCTCTACCATATATTAATTCTGAGAAGCCCTCGCGTTTGGATTATGGGAATATTTATTGAATGCCCCTTTCAGGATGCATGTCATTGTTTTTCCCATCATCTTCTCAATCTAGAGAGGAAGAGACATGTTTACGACTTCCTTACCCTTTTCAATAGTTTCTGACATTCTGTAATCGTGTGCCCTAGTTGTTATGTAAGTGTCACCTTTCATCATATAAACATTCACAGTCGAGGGATTACTAGAAGATGGAGGGGGTCCCTGACTGCCCCCATCTGTGCTCGAAGAGGCTTGAGTCATATTTTTCCCATGTGGAAATGGGTTCATTAACACAATAAGTTGTTGCTACACCAATAACTTCTGGGTCTCCGTAAGTCGAGGGCACAGGTGAGTCAGGTGGTCCTCCATGAAAAGGTTACACATATACTTCGAATTTATCTTCTTTGTCTTGCCCTCACTAGCATTGTTGCTAGTTTTCTTATCCCCCTTACCCTTCTTGTTTCACTATGTTTTCTTCCCTTCATGCTGTTGGTTGGCCTTCGGGTTCATCGACTGCACAATGTGTACCTTCGATGTTTGGGTAGGGGGAACATCCAAACTAGAGGTCTGGATGGACACTGTCTGCTGTATCGAGAATTGTTGCAATTGATTTGAAAGATGATCAGTGGGATTTTCTTGTGTTGAACCAACTATACCATCGGCATGTGGTCCAGACTTGTGTCTGGCCTTGTCAAGGATGGACTGTGGCACGTTTGGAAAAACCTCATAGATTAAACTAGACTGAGAGTGTATCAGTTCGAGTTGTTGTTATCTCATTATCGCCTCCTCCTCTGAAAACACTCCCGACATTGCAACCTTCTTGGATAACTAAGGTACCAAAGACTTCAGGAACCACTCTAGTAGGAATGTTGGTGGGACCTGAACCTTGATCAAACTCTTCCGACGCTGCCATTGTCGACCTTTGTCTTCTCAAAGTTTGTTGGCGATTCGGTGCCAACATCATATCTCACAAGTAGTTGGAAATGGTTAAGAAAAATCATCGCCAAATCGCTAATGTAAGAGTATCATGAGAGGTCGAGCTCCATGTACCATTTCGCGACACCCCCAATGAGAGTGCGTTGAAACAGGTTCAACTATACGGAGTCGTCTCGCAATGAGTTTGACGAGAACCATAGGTGGAAGGTGGTCATGTGATCACCTAGATCTTCGTCGGGCTTACCTTCTAACTTTGGGATGTTCGAGGGTGAATTAGTCGGCATGGGAGGCCAACGTGAATAGTGAAAAATCGGGTCATTTAACAAACTTGACAAGTCTGGAAAATGTAATGTTTCCAAAAACAGTAGTTTGGGATGATTATTATGTATAGGAAAAAAGGATCCTGGAGTTTGATTAGCACCGGGTTACCAGGAAAAGTTAGGTTGCTCACTAGGGTACTGGTAGACACCATGGCCTTGGCCAACGTATGAATATTGTGTTTATTGGGACATCATTGGATGACTCCCATAATTGGATGTTGAGGGATGGGCAGGGATTGCTCCTTGCATCATGTTCCAAAGATTATGGAAAGGGTTTCCCCCTGTTGATCTGATGGGCATAGGTACTGAGCCTTTCCTGGGGTTCCATTGACCATGGAAGGGGTTTCCCCTAGTCGACATCCCTGACGAGGGAACTTATCCCTGCCATGGATTCCAGAGTCCTTTTGTGGAGAAGACTCATGTGTTTTCCCCTTGTGTAGGAATAGTACCCTACACAGGATTCTATTGTCCAAAAAAAGGGTTTCCCCCGACTGAGATGACAAATGACGAAAAACATTATTACTAAATGTGCTGAACAAAGAGAACAAAATAGAAACCACCAGCTTGGTGTAGGAAGAAGGTCCTAGGATGCCTGCTCCAAACAAGCTATAGTTCATGTTTATCCCGATGGGTTGCTAGGGAGCACTATCGAGAGAGGGGGACGAAGGAGGTATATGAAATCCACTGTAAGAGATAACGTTATAGGGGCCTGAGATGCCTCCCATGGACCCTTGAAAAGGAGAATTCGAGTTCCCTGCCCCCAGACCCATATTCTGTAGGGTGGAGTAGGTGAGGACGGAGTTCATATCAAAGCCATACATTCCATATGAAAACGGAGGGCCCATTGCACTTTATGTGAACGGAGCGGTGGTCGCTGCCATAGATGAAATCAACCCACTGCTTGAAGTAGAGGTGGTCGAGACCATTGTAGTCTGGACCAAAGAAGGTGAGTTAGGAGGCAGAACACCCCCCGTAGTGGCATCCGTTGAGGGAGTGTGAGGAATCCCTGACGAAGTAGCATCATTTTCTTCCATAGATGCTTTCAAGACTATCTGACACTCGTGATGCGTTACCCTTGAAGGAAAAAATTGTACTAAAAGTGGCACCAACAAGTCAGTGATCGGAGGGTTAAATGGCCTGAGATATTTTTCTCCAAGGTAAAAAATAGTCGGTTTGTCTGGATTCCAGTGCTCTCCTCTCAGAGCTGGCTTGGGCATAGTTGCGTGTGGCCCGATCACCTCAAATGACCCTTGCTGGTCAAGTCTTCTTCGTAACGATGGTGGTGGTGGATCCAATGTAACCATTGATAGGCCTTGAAGCCTTCGCGACTGATGGAGCTCTTGATCTTCCACTTTGTGAAAATATCAACGACAATATAAGGCTTTTTACTAACGTTGAAAACCAAGCACACACTAGAAAAGTTCCTACACGATAAGGAAAGCAAAACACTACATGGTTGGAAGAATAATTACACCAACCAACACTAGAGCAACTTATCGGTGCAAGTGCAACTCAAACACAGAAGAACCCTCCGAGTATACTCTGCAAAGCATGGCCCGATGTCTGCCCTAGGTACCATGGTATACCCTCACATTCACCTGTGTAAGTCCCTAAAATAAAGACAAATAAGTTTCCATCTCACGAGAAATCACCAGGTGGGTACAGTCGACAATCAGATGGAATGCAGTGAGCAGGGTAACAAGCCTGAAACCTACCGAGGGGATCGAGAGAAAGTGGTCCAGAAGACAATTGAGGATCTCTAACGGATTCAGGGTCCACAAAGCTCCGTAGGAAAATGCAAACGATAGTATCGCACGACAAGTCCTTAATATGCGTTCACCACTACATTTGGTATGACTTTGGAGGGGTTATCTCCGCTACCTTTCCACACATGACCTCGTGTTTAGCCTCTGTGTTAGAGGGGGGTCCCGGATAACTTTCACGTTTGTTGTACTTTTACACTCCCTCTCTCTGACTCCAATGTTTTTTTATAAGCCCTGAAGAGTTTCCTCTCCAACCTAATTCAAGGCTCTAGCCTAGACTAGTTGATTGACCCTACAAACATAAAGTCTAGTTGATTTTACTTAGCGTTTATTTTAAATGGATTATTTTAACTCAAGGAAATGGAAATGAAACTAGTTATGTATTTTGAGAGACGAAAAAAGAGGAGAAGTAAATGAAACTAAAAGAAAAATTACTTCTAGTTAACAATAAAGATGTGGAACTAACTCTTTAACCAACTTTTCATAACTAAATTTTTCTAAGATATTTCAAAAGAAAACCTAAAACGAAATTTCACTCGACTACGAGCTACTTAATGTTCTAATCAATCAGTAAAGAACTTAAGAAAATAACTCTTTTTCCTGACAAGAAAAATAACTAACCCAACTACTTAACCAAACTTTTTTTTTTTTTAATATGCTTCAAACAAGAAACTTGAAATAAATTCTTTTTCTTTTTCTTTAAAGCAAATGAAGGGGAGTAAAAGAAAACACCAGACACGACTAAAACTGACCTGTAGCCCACTACGGATTGCATGGAGTCACTAAATACACCAAACAAATTGATCAAAAACTCAAAGACATGTCCAAAACCCTTTCTAAGTAAACACAACAAATCTTTAAAAATATTAGCAAATTGACATCCAACCTAGGCTTCGACTGTAAAAACCAGAGACACTGCACTTACTCAAGAAACCCTGAGAAGAAAAACTTTAATCAGGGAAGAGGTTGACTACCTCTTCTTAAAAAAAAAAAAATCTTGACATAGGTATGCTATTGATACTTAAGCAGCCTACGTATGTACGCAAGCTATCTAAAAGTAGGGTGCGTATGTACGTGAGCTGACCCACAGTAGGCCGCGTACACCTCTCTACTTATTGAAAAAAAAAGTAAAACAAACAAACTGATTGGGCAGGGAGAACTGGTATGACACCAACATGTGGCCAGAGTCCCTTAAAGACTCAACAAACTCAACAAGAAAATCAAAAGGTAATAAAACCAATCAAACACCCAAAAAATCCCCTAAAACCCTAAAGGCTTCCCCAGTATGGTTTCCAGTTATGCTAGTGGGAAAAACCCCCCTATGGATACACTAGGGTTTACAATGTAGGCAGATTGATAATCGTTTAAAAGTATCCTACTTCTCTAACTACCCCAAACATACCCCGGACTTATGCAAGAAAAGTAAAATGAGATGGATATAGTAACTGTACCTTTACTCCATGTCTGGTGTAGATCCTCTCACGCTTGATATCTCCGATGACTGAAAACCTCCTCCCAAGTCCAGCCTACATTCAAAGACAGATAAACAAAGAAATATAGGCATAAATTTCATACATAAATAAGTGCTAGATGTTAGAATAAAAACATATAACAAATGTAAACATTCGACACATCATGTTATTGGGATAGGAAAAGTACTTATTTTATTGATAAAATAATTATTACTTACAACCAGTGTCAACTACTTCTCCATGAACCTGGTTCAAGATCCTCTTCACCAAGCTCCAAGTGCACCTCCACGTATCTTTCTCCTCTCACACTTCTTCTTGGGAAATGGAATGGGTTCTTATGGAGGAAAAGGGGAAAAATGAGGAAAGTTGAAGCAATTATGTCAACAATGATGCAAATGCTTGGGGCAAGGAGGGGATGTGAAACGGGAAGAGTTTCAATTTTCTTATGCTTAGATTTGGAATGAGACCCCAACACCTCCTTTTATATGGGAAAAGGATGGTTATTCGGCTGGGTGACGGGCTATATGCGGTGGGTCAGTTGGGAAACTACCCAATAGCCCATAATCTCAACGAATTCCTTGCAAATTTTTAATTTTTGCAACTTTTGCAAGTATACGCGGGTTGTAATGGTGAAAATAACGTACGTATGTGGGTTGTAGTGGTGCAAAAAGAATATGTATGTGGGAAATAGTGGTGCAGGGCGCGTACATCTTCAAAAAATGAGTTTTAAAGAAGAGATGCTCAGTGATGGCTTGGAAAAATTTCCATGTAAGAGGGCCAAATTCCAGGTATGCATGCATGGAAAAAATTAGGGTTATAACAATTATCTACTAAAACAAGTGCTAGAAATCAAGTAAATGATGCAAGAGATAAATTAGCAAAACACTAGTGCAACTCAAGATTAAAGGACCAAGATACTAGAAAAAAATGAAAGGTTGTAGTAAATACTTTCTGTAGAGATAATAATCAGCCTTATGGTTGTAACAAATAGTTTATTACAACAAGATATTCAACCATCAAAACTTTCCAAAATTCTACCAAAATATGCACTATGATCACTAGATTATGTGGGAAAAAACTTAGCAAATTTTAGTGGTTGAATTAAGAGTTATTGGAGATCAAAAGACTACGGTTTCCACAAACATAATGGCTGAATATATAATTTTATTACAGAATCAAGAAATATCCCTTTAGAGGGGAATCCCTAGTGGATACGAGGTGCACTGGGCACAAGGAACAAAACCTAAATTGCAGAAAATTGAAATGACCAAAAAACATGTTTCATGACATATAAGGGTTCGTATTGTCTCATCTATGGGTTCATTTGTAGAGGGTGTTTTTTCCATCCTTATACACACCTACTAACGTGGAGAAGTATCCAACCCACTTGGTGTGTCCTTGGAGGCACAAGCCTAATTCCAAACCCACGGTCACCTCGACTTGGACTTCTTCTGTCTAGGCTCACTCCTAGGGAAGCCAAGGTGGGTAGACCTTACTTCACTAAGTTAAATTGATTATGTGTTCTAGGAGTTAAATTTAAGTCTTTAGTTAGGGAGACCTAACCTAAATGACAATCAACAATGCAATACAAACGTTTAATGATAAGAAAACTTATTTACCTAAAAACTCAAATAAGACTAGTGCCTAAAGATGTGTAAATGGAGTCAATGAGATTATACAACAAATATACAATTAAATGAACTAATCACAATGAATAAAGAATATAACTTTACACATAAGAAAGTTATTGAATGAAATGAAATAGATGTACAATGACCTAAACAAATTAAGTGATTATACAAATATACAAGAGATTTAAACCAATATACAATGAATGATTATATCATGATATATTCACAAATGAAAAATAAGTTGAAAACTTGGAAAGTAAATTGCCCAAAGAGAGAGAGTGTGAAAATTTAGATGAGATGGCTTAGAAATTAAACTTACACAACTTAATTAAGAGATAACTAAAAATTAAAGCACATAAGTTGTGAAATTGTTGTAGGTTGACTTTAGAAGAATTTTAAAGTCTCTCTTTAGTTATGGGGATTAAGGTTTGAAGATGCAAGCCTAGACTATGTGTCTACCCCTAAACTCTTACTGCTTTGACCAAAAGAATTATCAGGTGCTCAAGAAGGAGGACAAACAAGGTCCTCCCCTAGCTTCACAGGTCAATACAAAATGCTTGGGTGCTCAAGAAGGGAGGACACTAAGTGTCATGAATCCGTACCCAACTTACACTCCCTATAGCTTCCACAAGTCACCCTTTTTGATGGTGAAAGTTGTATCATTTTGGGTGCCTAGTTACTAGATATGATTACTTTCCAAATTAAAAAGTTACAAATATATTAACAAGTTATATAGATTATAAAATTTATACAAGCCTTACGATATTGCATGGATTGGCTAGGACAAATCACTTTGCAAAGTGTAGGAAAAATAAATGAAAGCAAAATAAAATGACTTGAAAGTAAAAATATTTCACCTAGACACACAACCTTGCCTTAAGGAAAAGTGGGGCAAAAGAAAAGATGTATAACATAAAACTAAACTATCTCAGCCTTACTATTTTGCATGGATTGACACTTGGCCAAATCACTTTGCAAGTTGTAGGCAATTAAATTATTTTACAAAACAGAAAGTTAACTTTTAGAGAAAAATTCAAGCCCAAGAGACTCTCTTGGGCTGCTTACAATGCTTTAAAGAGATAGAGAATAAGAGGGTTTTGAAACCCCAACTTGGGATTCTCTTTTGGAGTGTTTTCTGACCCAAAATGAGCATCACCTCCCCTTGTTCTGGCGAGAACCTGCAAAAAACAACAAGCTAATGCTTGCTGCAAATGTTGCCAAAAACCTTGAAAATATTTAGAAATTTCTGTGAGTGCAAACAAAAAAATTGTATGTAAAAATATGAACATAAAAGTATATTTTTAAAGCTTATTTCAGAACAGAAAATGTCTCAAATCAATAGGGAATGATGGAGAAAAAGAACATAAATTTTTGGAGGCTTATGTAGGCTAGACAAGTAAATTTCCATATCTGAAATCTACTTGTTCCAACACTTTGGTGACCTTCAAATGGTGTCAAACTTGCTACAAAACCAATAAATAGGTGAGTAGATCTAATAAAAAAGTAAAATATTTTACTAGTTCTATTAAAAATACCTCACTAAAACAAATAGAAATACTTCTACTTATTTTACCAAGCAAAATACTTTGCTTTAGATATTTTAATCTAGGCTAGGTAAAGAAGAAAAAAAATAGAAAAATGGAAATATCACCTCAATAAAACTATGCATAAAATATATAAGACTCCCAATTTCATGATGGTATTCCTCCAAATCTTCCTTTCATTCAATACAAATTGCATGCAAATACTTACAACAAAAATCACAAGAANGAGAGAGAGAGAGAGAGAGAGAGAGAGAGAGAGAGAGAGAGAGGAGTGGGAGAGATTTGGGCATAATGGAGTTGTTATGAGAATAAATATGAAAAATAGGAGGGGTAGTTACTATTTTATACTTGGGAGAGAGGAGAGGCCCCTCTTGGATGAGCTCCAAGTGTCACTCACCCAAAAGAAAGAATCAATCCCAAGGGAGGCACACTTTTTAGGGTTTTGGTAGTGTTAGGGTTTGAGGGTTGAGTCGAGGAACATGGAAAACATATTTTCACTCACCCAATGGATGAGTTATAGGCTTAGGGGGACACACTTAGGGTTTATATTATCTTTTTGATTTAATTTTTTATCTTGTCCAAGTCAAAGAGCGAGGGGGGCATCACACTTTTCCTAGGGAGAGAGTAACTTTAAGTTGTGGCAAAGCAAGGGGGGGTTGGTTAAGTTGGAAAATTGATTTTCCAACTTAGTAAAAATATTAGAAAACCTTTCCCACTCTCTCTCATGTATTTAATCTGTTTTTACATTTTTGGCATTTTTTACTTAGCCAAATTAAAGCAATTAATTGTTGACTCCTCATGGATAATGACCTAGAAAAACTTGTCCATTTGAGATGAAAATTGGACCAAGGGTGTAGGGGGTTTCTTTACATTTGTTTTCGGTACTCACACCCCTATCAAAATCCCCTAGGACAATTTTTTTACATTTTTACATCATATTTAATTAAAACTACCATTAAATGGATAATTTTAATAAATTAAAAAAAACAAAAAAAACTCAAGGGTAATTAAAAATTACCTGAGGATAAAGGACACTCGATGAAAGGACTTCTCTAATGATAAATTCCTATGAAACTAACTAAAATATGACTCATTCTGATCTATTACATTATTATCCCATGCAGAGGAGTGGAAATTCTGATTACAAAAGGATGTGTCGAGGAACAATATTGCCTTGTAGAACCATAAATCTTCAAAAAAAAGTTGTACCTCAAGGTACACAACTTCATGGTACATGGAGTTGACCCCTAGTCGAAATAGGTGGTCAACATTTGGCTCCACATGGGTACGTATGTTCAATATTTTTAAGGAGAGCATACAAGAAATCAAGAATCTACAAAACCGATTGCTCACCAATATCCAACATAAAGACATGTATGCAAACAATCAATGAAATACTATTGACAATAATCACATAAATGAAATGAGTATATAATGAACTATATACATAAATTAAATAATGAAAAAAATGCAATACTAAAGGAAAAAGGTTAGAATTATGTCACAAAAGGTGTCCCTTTGGACACCAGGTTGCTCATCATATCAAAAAAAGTTTGAGTTGTTGCCCATTCCTTGGAATATTTATGGGCTCATCATCCAAATGGCTAAGGTGGAAAGAATTAGGATTGACCACATCATAGATGAGGTAAGACCCTAGGTGTCTGAAAAGTCCCTGTCCGGGATGAATCGTTGAAGATCCTTTTCCAAGTTTTATCAACTTGGATTTTTTATTGAGAATAGACCACCCTATAAACACGTGTCTTTTTTTATTCAACCAAACTTTGAATATACCACCCTTTCTTTCTTGAGAATAGACGACCCTTTTGAAAGTTTGGTAAATTTATGCATATGACTGTCATGGTGGAAGGCCAACCACTGTTCGTAATGATCTAGAATTTGTAAAATGAATTTGACTCCCTTTTTCCAATTACCTTGTATTGAATCATCTAATGGATGAGAGTTTGGAAGTGGAACTGTCAAAGAAACCACTTCATTGTTTGCATCAAGGTTGTCGAAGATCCTTTCTGAAGAGGTGGGTTCTTTGGGAGGTGGGTGAGGATTTGAATTAACTGGATATTCAATAATTTCAAAATCAAATTCCTTTGTTCCCCCTTGATCAATTTCTGACTCATATATGGGCTCATCTAGAACTTTCATGTTAATATCCCTTTCTTGTTCATCGTGGATCTCTATCTCTACAAGATCTAAACATCATATGTAACTATGTGCACTAACAATGTGATCTTCCATAATTTTTAACTGATTTACATAGATGAATTATGTGTCTTCAACCATATCTGTTATTTTTTTTTATGGGAGTATCCATCTTAATATCTGAACTGATTGTTTTTATATCTGGAGGTTCTTTCTCCTTCCATTTTTCCATAAAAGTATCAACCAATTCATTGTAAGTTTCAACCTGATCATCCCCAAGTTTCTCTAAAAAAACATGCATCAAGTCCTGTATGGTCTTAAAATCATTATCATGTGAATCATGAAACCAATCATAAGCATCTCCCTCAACAAGAGTCAAGGAAACCAATTTCATTAGAACACCCTCATGAGTATGTGGGTTACACCCTTCATTAATACATCACCCAAAGGATTTGATGTGGGATTAGCCATCATCATTATTATGAAAATTAGGCAAGTTTTCACAACTGCTTCAGGAAATTCACGAGGACAATCAATTATTTTTGAAACATCTATAGGATTATAAAAATCCTTTATATCCATTGAAAAAGAAAAGGTTTGGGACCCAAATATTATTAAGGATCCTATGAGAAGAAAACTTGGCTAACTTCCTCCAAAAACCCTTTCAAGTTCGAGGATGAAGATAAGCAATATGTGAGTTCCTTCTCGAAGAATGCTTTGTCAAATTATTTTGAAGTGGATTCGCCAGATGACAAAGTTTATTTTAAACAAACAAGAAGCATCAAACAAAGAAAAAACAAGAATGAAAACAAGAAGTTGTAGGATTATCATGTAAAAACAAGATATGTATATCAGAGATTGTTTTCTCTCCAAGACTTTCAAGTAGCCTACGAGGAGCAAGAGGATTTCTCCTGGTAGTATAATTAAAATAATTTTCAAATGGATTCGCCACTTGAAGACTAAGCAATGTCGAATAACACAACTCAAGTTTAAAAAAAAATAGGGAAAGTTTTATTACTTAGTTTTTGAGGAATTAATTAGAGTTTTTGAATTAACCAAGGATAAGAGACTTATCCCTGACAACGAAGACAACGATGTTTCCATCCTTATACACACCTACTAATGTGGAGAAGTCTCCAACCCACTTGGTGTGTCCTTGGAGGTAGAAACCTAATTCCAAACCCACTGTCACCTCGACTTGGACTTCTTCCGTCTAGGCTCACTCCTAGGGAAGCCAAGGGGGGTAGACCCTACTTAAGTAAGATAAGTTGATTAAGTGTTCTAGAAGTTAATTTTAAATCTTGATTTAGGGAGACCTAACCTAAATGACAATCAACAATGAAATGAAAAATTTAAATGACAAGCACACTTCTTTACCTACAAACTTAAATAAGACTAGTGCCTAAAGATGGGTAAATGGAGTCAATGATATTATACAAAAAATATACAATTAAATGAACTCACAATGAATAAAGAATATAACTTTACACTTAAGAAAATTATTGAATGAAATGAAATATATGTACTATGAACTAAACAAATTAAGTGATTATACACATATACAAGAGAATTTAACCAATATACAATGAATGATTATAGCATGAGATATTCACAAATGAAAAATAACTTGAAAACTTGGAAAGTAAATTGCCCAAAGAGAGAGAGTGCACAACTTTAGATGAGATGGCTTAGAAATTAAACTTACACAACTTAATTAAGAGATTATTGAAAATGAAAGAACATAAGTTGTGAAAGTGTTGTAGGTTGATTTTAGAAGAATTTTAAAGTCTCTCTTTAGTTATGGGGATTAAGGTTTGAAGATGAAAGCCTAGACTATGTGTCTACCCCTAAACTCTTACCGCTTTGACCTCAAGAATTGTTGGGTGCTCAAGAAGGAGGACAAGTAAGTTCCTCTCCTAGATTCACAGGTCAATCTAGAATACTTGGGCACTCAAGTATGGAGGACATTGAGTGACATGAAGCTGTCCCCAACTTACACCCCTTGTAGCTTCCACAAGTCACCCCTTTTGATGGTGAGAGTTGTATCAGTTTGGGTCCCTAGTTACTATATATGATTACTTTCCAAATTAAAAAGTTACAAATATATTAACAAGTTATACATATTATAAAAGTTATACAAGCCTTACAATATTGCATGGATTGTCTAGGCCAAATCACTTTGCAAGTTGTAGGAAAAATAAATCAAAGAAAAATAAAATGACTTGAAAGTAAAAAGATTTCACCTAGCCACACAACCTTGCCTTAAGGACAAGTGGGGAAAAAGAAAATATGTGAAACATAAAACTAAACTATCCTAGCCTTACTATTTTGCATGGATTGGCAAGGCCAAATCATTTTTCAAGGTGTAGGCAATTAAATTATTTTACAAAACAGAAAATTAAATTTTAGAGAAAAAGGCAAGCCCAAGAGAATCTCTTGGGCTGCTAACAATGCTTTAAAGAGATAGAGAAGAAGAGGGTTTTGAAACCCCAACTTGGGATGTTATTTTGGAGTGTTTTCTGACCCAAAATGTGCAACACCTCCCCTTGTTTAGGCGAGAACCTACAAAAAACAACAAGCTAATGATTGCTAGAAATGTTGCCAAAAAACTTGAAAATATTTAGAAATTTTTGTTAGTACAAAATATGAATTTTATATGTAAAAATCTGAACAGAAAAGTATATTTTTAAATCCTATTTCAGAAAAAAAAAAATGTCTCAAATCAATAAGGAATGATGAAGTTTTTTTTTTTTTTTTGGAGGCTTATGTAGGCTATATAGGTAAATTTACAGATCTGAAATCTACTTGTTCCAACACTTTGGTGACATGCAAATGGTGCCAAACTTGCTACAAAACCAATAAATAGGCGAGTAGATATAATAAACAAGTAAAATACTTTACTATTTCTATTAAAAATACCTCAAAAATACCTCACTAAAACAAATAGAAATACTTCTACTTATTTTACCAAGCAAAATACTTTTCTTTAGATTTCTTAATCTAGGCTAAGTAAACAAGAAAAACATTAGAAAAATAGAAATATCACATCAATAAAATTCTGCATAACATCAAGAAGACTCCCAATACTAAGATGGTATTCCTTCAAATCTTCCTTTCATTCAATAAAATTTGCATGCAAATACTTGCAGCAAAACTCACAAGAAGAAATGGGAAAGAAAGAGAGAGAGAGAGAGGAGTGAAAGAGATTTGAGCATAGTGGAGTTTCTCTGAGAATAGCTTTAAAAAAGAGGAGGGGTAGGCACTCTTTTATAATTGGGACAGAGGAGAAACCCCTCCTAGATGAGCTCCAAGTTTCACTCACCCAAAAGAAAGAGTCAATCCCAAGGGGCACACTTTTTAGGGTTTTTGTAGTGTTAGGGTTTGATGGTTAAGTGGAGGAAGGGGGAAAACACCTTTTCACTCACCCAATAGATGAGTTAGAGGCTTAGGGGGCTACACTTAGGGTTTATCTTATCATTTTGGTTTAATTTTTTATCTTGGCCAAGTCAAAGAACAAGGGGGGTGCACTTTTCCTAGGTAGAGAGTAACTTTAAGTTGTGGAAAAGCAAGGGGGGTTGGTTAAGTTGGAAAATTTGTTTTCCAACTTAGGAAAAAAATTGGAAACATTTCCCACTCTCTCTCATGTCTTTAATCCCTTTTAACAATTTTTGGCATTTTTACTTAGCCAAATTAAAGCAATTAATTGTTGACTCTAGATTGACATGGACTCCTCATGGACAATGACCTAGCAAAACTTGTCCAATTGAGTTGAATCTTGGTCCAAGGGTGTAGGGGGTCTCTTTCCATTTGTTTTGAGTACTCACACCCATATCAAAAATTAAATCAAGGATGATTTTAGGGGCTAAATTTCGCTCATGGGCTAATTTTCCATGGTTTTTCCAAAAACGAGATTCGTTATTTTAAAAATGATTCACCCAAATTCTATAGGATAAAATTATTTTACCTTAAAAATCACCAAAAAATTATAAAAACTATATAAAATGCTTAGATATTTGAATATTTTTAAAAAACATCGCCAAACATTTATAGTTGGCATATGAAGGATTAGTGATATTCACCAAGGTTTCTACATTTTAAAATAAATTTCCATCCTTAAAATCATCCTTGATCAAAATCCCATGGGACCAATTTTTTACATGTTTACGTCAAATTTAATTAAAATTACCATTAAATGGATAATTTTAATAAATTAAAAAAGAACTATTAAAACTGGATGGAATTCTGCAAGACTCTAGAAGATGTCTAGCATGGTCATTTACAATATTCCTAGACCTTAGTCACCCCTTGGGATAGATCATTAGAACGCCTTTCACCATTTTGGAGGATTATTGTGAGTGAAAAACTCAAGGGTAAATAAAAATTACCCAAGGATAAAAAACACTCGATGAAAGGACTTCCCTAATGATAAATTCCTAGGAAACTAACTAAAATATGACTCATGTTGACCTATTACATTATTATCCCATGCATGGGAGTGAACATTCTGATTATAAAAGGACGTGCTGAGGACAAAAATTCCTTGTAGAACCAAAAGTATTCAAAAACAAGTTGTACCACAAGGTAGACAGCCTCATGGTACATGGAGTTGACCCCTAGTCGAAATAGGTGGTCAACATGTGTGATGCACCTTTGTTTTCAATGCATCATTTTCCCAATCCCATTTATTCCTCTAATTATTTTTGGATGTTTTTAGGTTGAAGACAATGTGGGGCTTCTACCTCAGAAATAACAAATGTTCCCACCTTGAATCTACCCTGGTCACATCTTGCTTCCCCAAGTTGGGAACATGTGTGGGGCTTCTACCTAAGCATTAAAAACAATTCCCAAACATGCCCCTCCCTTGTTGGAATTTGTTATTAGTTATTCTTTCACGGTTCCCATCAATTTTTATGAGAGAAACTTTATTGACCTCAGGATCCCTAGGCAAGCATTTAGAAGGTTAATGGTTTGGATTTTATGTTTTTCCAACTACAAGCTTCTAGGGCTTTAGCCCATTATTCCCATGAAATGAGGTACATTCCCTTCTTGAGTCACTAAAAACAAAGGGCCTAGAAGTGGGAAATGTGATGAGAGTGTGATGAGTGGAAAGTGATAAGTATGGTCGGTAATGGTATGCTGACCCCTCAAGGGACCCCCAGTTGCACCACTTCCCCAAAAGTTGGCCATTTACTAGGAAATTTATGACACTCACCAAGGTGAAATATGGTAAAAAACATAATTTCCAAGAAAACATTTTATAATCAAAAGAAACTCTAATACAAAATGCTTAAATGCCTTAAATATTAGGGTGATTACCTGCCACAATACCTGAATTGTACCGTATGGAGAAAGACCCAAATAATTTCCAAAAGCTAGCTGGTGTGGTGGATGATTTGATGATGGATCCATGTATGGTGATAGAGAGAGTTTCCATATGTGAAAGTGAAAACTTCTAGTCATGTGATCTCTCGTCACTCCATGTATGCAACCCAAGGGCCTGAAGATATCATCTCCTTAGTTATCCCACAAAATGGGGATAATAGGTAGCTAGAAATGCAGTAAAATAGATAGATCAAAACTACAAACAGAGTAACACAAACCTACGGTTTGATAGGTAAAGGTAATGGAAAGAAACACTTCAAACCCTAAACAACTAGAAAAATATGGCTTGCTAAAATAAATCAGGCAGCTGCAAAAAACATGAAAGGATATACAATGAATCTCAAGAAAGCAAAAAAATGAATTTTCTTTTTTATTTTTAGGTGGTTGAAGATGAATAAGACAATCAGTTCCATAGAGGGATTATGGGGTCACCACTTTAGATCCAAGTGAAGGCTAGGGTTTATGATAAAGTAGTGTTGAAAGGAACCATAAGGATTACCTCTCAATCACTACCTAGGGCTAGAAGGTTTCATTCTAGGTTGCAAGCAAGGATTGGTCCATGAAGGAGCCCTTCTAGGTACTAGACAAAGTGAATTTAAAGGCTATCCAAGAAAATGGTGAGAGCCACTAGACATCATACCTTAATGAATGAGAAAAGAGATTTAATGATCAAAGGGGAAGGTGAGAGAACTTACTTTGAATAAACCCTTCTAGTTTGGTTCAGACTACAAACCTCCAAAATATTTGGAAAATTATAAAGAAATCCATCTAGATAAAATAAAAATTGAATATGAATCATGTGAATAAGATATGAGATTATTACAATGAGAATGAGGGTCTGCACATATACCCATGCAGGGGTGCCTTTTCATAAGATACGTGACCTTAAATCCATAAGTTTTCCCTTCATTACATATTAGTTATTGATTATTAATCAGTGCCAATATATCTATATCTATATCTATATGTTATTACATTGCCTGCCCCTTTCGAAATTCTTTGTCCTCGAAGCATAATTATGGAATGGATTTATGTCTTTCTTTAGCTTGCATTGTACTCACATAGTTCTCAATTCTTGATACATTTATGGTGGATTATACGAGACAATAAAAACTTCTAAGTGTTGAGCAGAATTGATGAACTATAAAAGGATCCTACCATCCTAAATTGATCCTTTGTGGAACATTGTGCTTATATGATTCACTAATTGTTCTTTTCTGAATTGTTGATCTGAACCCGGGGGTGATAATTGATTGATTCTGTCACTCCTTAAAAAGGGACATTTATAGGTCGTTTTACTTGAACAATTTGCAATTAAAGGTAAAGTTGAAGTCTTATAATCTTGAATCCAAAGTGAATAAAACCTCCTTAGTTTTTCTTATGTGTTATATGTCATGATTGCATTTAATATCCTATGTGCGTAAATTCATGGAAAATCAAGATAAGAGAATAATACACATAATGGATATGACTCTTGCCTTGATAACGGAGTTCACCCGATGTGGGATACCTCTCAGAGTCATACTCCCAAAGCTTGACCTCTTTATTTCCTCACTCTAATGATGTCTCTCCTTTACAAGTTGTAATGCCAACAACAAGAGATCGGAATGTGATCAGGAATGTATACACGCTTCACAAGTTCTCATGCTCATGAGACATCCATGATGCTGACATGGAAATCATTCCCACATACTCAATACATAAAAAGAGGAAGAATAAAAGATGATCCCCATCAACATGGAGCCAACAAATGCCTTAGATCTTATGCTTAGATCCAAGCATAAATATGCAGCCCATACAAGATCCCGAAACCACGATATTTAGAACTACTTCATTGGCCACTTATCATGCAAGTGCCACAATTTCTCTGTCACATGTAACTGATTGGTTTGATATGGAAAAAGAGAAGAAAATAATAGATAGAAGGAATAAGCAGTTCATGCTTCCTTGCTGCAGACTCTCCACACTCCTTCATACCTGTAAACCGCATGCTATGCTGCAACATTTAATGAAAAAACAACATAATGAAAAGCATGTTTACATTGGATTCTATAGAACTTAGCTTGCTGATCTGAAGCTCTGCTGCAAAAATAGACCTCGTCGTTGGATTTGCGTCGCTGAATTACCTAAAAACGACTGTCAAATTGTCTCCATCGGACACAGACACTCTTAGGCCTCCAATGGACCTCTTTCTCGATCCACGTGCAAGTATGCACATGGATCAAAGTTGAAATTTATGTCTGGTACGGCCTCCTACGGAATGGAGTGCGCCTCCTTCTTGCCCCGTGCATTGGCGAAGTTCATTTATTAAAGTAAAAATGGGGCGTATTAAACAATGTGGTCATTTGGCCTAGTGGTTATCAGAGCCTATGTTAAGGCATATGTTGTTGGGGGAGGTCCTAGGGTCAAACCCACATGCCTCCCTTTTGATGCATTTGTTACAACCATCCCCCCCGTTTAAAAACTCTGCCATATTTATCGGACCACTGCCAAATATGGTGGAATCACTGCCAATTTTGGTGGAGTGGACGAAACCACCATTAATTTTGGTGGAAGGGTTGCCTATCGTATTTTGTTTGGCGGTGGGTATAATTTTGGAGGAACCGCTAGATGTAGTGGGACCTCTGCCAAATTTGGGGGGGGGACCGCTATTATTTGTTTTTTGCAAATTCAGTCACATGCCCTCATTGAGAATTTCATAAGTGCCACATGGTGCCCTCTGATTGGGCCACATGGTGCCTAACTATTGGCCCACTGTTGTCCAGTCACCTACCATGCAGCTGCTGACTATACTTGCCACATCATTTGTACGGAGTGTCACATCAGTTGTACAGACTGCCATGTCAGCCTGTATGGATTACCACATCATCCACCATGTCATAAGGACTGCCACGTCAACCTATATGGATTTCCACATCACGATATGGACTTCCACATGGCACAATCTGATTGGTTTACGGATCGGCCCAAAAACACCAAATATGGGTGACATGTGACAGTTTCTGGTGCTGCCATGTCATCATGATGACATCATGCTGATGTCAGCATGCCACCTGTTTCCTTCCTACTATTTCCACATGTGTTGTACGAATATTGATGTCATCTGTACGGATGTTGACGTCAGCAGTACAGATGTTGATTCATCCCTGCTGATTAGGCTAGTTTGACCAAACTTTGACTGCGAATATCTTTCAATCTGTAACTCTGTTTGAAGATATGTTTTCACTGTTGGAAATATTGCGATGTGCTATTCGTAATCATGCCAATTCCACCGAGTTTTGGGAGCTTTGATTTTTTCTCTTTCTCTATCTACTGAGACCATTCTGGGCCTCCTAGGACACTTCTGAAACTTCCATGATGTTCCCTAGATCCATCTGGATCATGCCTTCCAACTGAAATGAGTTTTGGTCCCCAAAAGTCTTTACATTATAAGTTCCATGTCCATTGGACTTACAATAATAAACCCATACCCAAACTACCTCACAAGGCCTAACAATATCAACATGTTCCAAAAAAGAAGTGATAAACAATTATCAATTTTACATAATACCCTTCTATGGGGTCTGAATTGCAACATGCAATTTACAAAGATGGACACTCTCGACTAAGTCAAGGATTTTCTCCATTCATTTATCCATTATGTCAAACATTTCCTCTTTACCAAGTTGTCCTTTCTCTGGTAGTTGGTCTTCTCCTGGTGGTGGACTTCCCTACTGCACTGCCTGACGCACTGTCTCCCTTAGGGGTGTCTGCCTGGCCTTCTTGTTCCTATTTGGATGTAGATTTGGATGTAAGGCCCAAAAAGTGGCTTCATGATTCCCATCTTTTCTACAATGGCTGCAATAGCCTTTCTCCTTCAGAGGTGCATTTCCCTTGCTCTTTTCTGTGTGTGGAAATAAATCTTCCATCCTCGTCCTTCTCATGGTTTCCATAACCTTCCCACACAAGGAATTTCTCTTCCAACACTGGGACACTGCGTGGTTATTCAATCCAAAAAATGTGCATGGTCGTTTATGCCACAAGCTATGTTTTATATTATTAACATGCTTATAATCAAATGGCATTTTGGAGTTTTGATATTTCTTATACCTTGGTGAGTTTCCTATGGAGTTATACTGGAAAGAAGAGTTGGTATCAACTCTTCCATTGTGATTCTCATCTCTTCTTGGAGATGTATTGAATCCTCGATTAGGAGAAGTTGTTCTCTTGGCCTGCACTAAATCAATTGCATCTCTTGATGAACTATTTACCTCTGGAGTCTCAGTGACTGTCCTAGGGTCTTCTTCCGGAATGGTTTTGGAGATTTCTCCAACATCCTTTGGGACATAGCCTATCTCGATATATCGAGGCCAAACCACTGCCTCGATGGAATCCACAATACCTTGGCCATTGGTTCCAAGGCCTCCTCCTTCGTATCCCATTTTTCTCATCAAATTTAAGACAAATCTAAGAAGCATGTTGTTCAAGGATTTCAAACTAATCATTAGAATTAATCAAGAAAGGAACTACACATGGTTTATTTACCTCCATTTCAAACTGGGATTCTTGTTCTATTTCTTGAGATGTGTCTAGTTGTTCCTGGTGAGAAGGATCAGTGGAATATGCTTCTAGGAATCCTCGGTTTCTAGATGCCTGTAGGTCATCTTCATTTGTTTGACAAAGTGTGCATGAATTTTCACTGTCATGCTCATTCTCATAACTAGTGAAGTTTCCATGGTCACAAGATGGTCTCATCACCGTCTCATTCGTAGAGCCTTCCCCTGCCTGCATCTTCATGGCTTGCAAATGATCTTTCAAATTTTGGTTCTCTCCCTCTACAACATGAAAAAATGTCTTCATCGAACCACGACAATTTTGGCGATCTTGCCATCCTTAGCTTCAACACTTGAAATCAATATCAATCCTGCTCTGATACCAAATGATCTAAAATCGGGGGTGATAAGTTTTCAATAATTGATTGATTCTGTCACTCCTTAAAAAGGGTACGATATAGATCATTTTACTTTAGCGATTTTCAATTAAAGGTAAAGTTGAAGTCTTATAATCTTGAATCCAAAGTGAATAAAACCTCCTTATTTTTTCTTATGTGTTATATGTCACGATTTCATTTAATATCCTAGGTGTGGAAATTCATGGAAAAGTAACATAAGAACATAATACAGATAATGGATATGACACTTCCCTTGATAACGAAGTTCACTCGATGTGGGCTACCTCTCTGAGTCATGCTCCCAAAGCTTGACCACTTTATTCTCCTCATTGTAATGATGTCTCTCCTTTATAAATTGTAAGGCCAAAGTCCCTTTTCATTGACGTAAATAAGAGATCGGAATGTGATCAGGAATGTATACAAGATTCACAAGTTCTCATGCTCATGAGGCATCCACAATGCTGACATGGAAATCATTCCCACATACTCAATACATAAAAAGAAGAAGAATAAAATATGATCCCCATCAATATGGAGCCATCAAATGCCATAGATCTGCTGCTCAGATCTAAGCATAAATATGCATCCCATACAAGATCCCGAAACCACGAGATTTAGAACTGCTTCATTGGCCACTTATCATGCAAGTGCAAAAAATTATCTGTCACATGTAAGTGATTGGTTTGATGTGGAATAAGAGAAGAAGATAATAGATAAAAGGAATAAGTTGGTCATGCTTCCTTGTTGCAACCTTTCCACGCTCCTTTAGACCTATAACACGCATGCTATGCTGCAATATTTAATGACAAAAAAACATAATGAAAAGCATGCTTACATTGGCTTCTCCATAACTTAGATTACTGACCTAAAGCTCTGCTACAAAAATAGACCTCATTGTTGGATTCACATCGCGGAATTACCTAAAAACAACTGTCAAATCATATCCATCGGACACAGGTACTCCGAGGCCTCCTCTGGACCTCTTCCTCGATCCGCTTATAAGTCTACAATTAATGCACTGGAATTTGCATTGAAATTTGTGCTCGGTACAACCTTGTACGGATTGGTGGACACCTGCTCCTTCCCCTATGCATTGACAAATTTCATTTCTTAAAGTAAAACTGGGGCGGATTAAACAATGTGATTGTTTGGCCTAGTGGTTATTGGAGCCTATGTTAAGGTGTATGTTGTTGGGGGAGGTCCCGGGGTCAAACTTGTAGGCCTCCATTTTGGCGCATTTGTTACAACCATCCCCCCCCGGTTTAAAAACTCTTCCAGATTTATCCTACCGCTGCCATATATGTTGGACTTGCTGCCAAGTTTGGCAGAGTGGACAGAACCACCATTAATTTTAGCAGAAGGGTTGGCTGTCATATTCTATTTGGTGGTGGGTCTAATTTTGGTGGAACTGCCAAATGTAGCGGGACTTGCACCAAATTTGGAGGGGTCCCTATTATATTTTTTTTGTAAATTTGATCACATTCCCTCATTGGTCATTTTGGGAGTGCCATGTGGTGCCCTCTGATTGGGCCATGTGGCACCCAACTATTGGCCCACAACTATCCAATCACCTCCCATGCATCTGCTGAATGTACCTACCACATCAGCTACCATGTCAGCTATACAGACTACCACGTGATCCTGTATGTATTGCCATGTCATTTTCCACGTCAGTTGTACGGACTGCCACGCCAACCTATACGAAATTCCACTCCATCTTCGATGTCATCCACCACATCATTGTATGGACTACCACGTAATCTTGTATGGAATACCACGTCATTGTATGGATTGTACGAACTGCCACGTGGAATGATCCGATTAGTCCACGGATCGGTCCGAAAATGCCAAATATGGGTGACACATGGCAGCCTCTAGTGCTTTCATGTCATCATGATGACATCATGTTGACATCATCATGCCATGTGTTGCCTTCCTACTCCTGCCATGTGTTTTGTATGGATTCTGACGTTATCTGTATGGATGATGACATCAGCAGTATGAATATTGACTCATCCTTGCTGACTAGGATAGGTTGACCAAACTTTGACTGTGAATATCTTTCAATCTGTAACTTTGTTTGATGACCCGTTTGTGTTGTTGGAAAGCTTGCAACACGCTCTTCGCGATCATGCCATTTCCACTGAGTTTTGGGAACTTTTAAGTTTTCTCTTTCTCTGCATGCTGAGACCATTCTAAAACTTTCGTGATGTTCCCTAGATCCATCTGGATCAATTGTACTAGCATTAACATTTTCCAGATGATAGTACAATTGTTTCTCTTTTTAGCGACATTGATACTTTGATTGGTTAAAGTGTTTTATCTCATGATTGGGATGCCAATAAGGTGTCTTGGAAGAATGGATTTCCTTTATTGTACCTATAGTGTGCTAGAGATTTACTTTTTATGTTTCATCATCTTCCTGCACTGGTTTGTTGATAGATGCATTTCTATTAGTAAGTACACCTGTAACTTCCATTATTTGAACTCCAAATCCTTATATGTCTTTTATCCAACTGGATTGGAATATTTTTGAGTTGTGATATCCACTGGATCTGTATTTGTTCCTTTCTTCAAAACTTGCATTTTAACACCTGGAGATTTTGATGCTTCCTTCTCGATAAATTTTTCTAAATTATTCTCTAGTGACTTCTTATCATTTTTAAGATTCTTTATTTGCATAAATATGTTTTGATTATGATTATTTAAGCATGCAAGATCTTCATTTTTTTATTTTTCAACTTCTTTAATGTCTGAATTTTCAAGTTTCTCATCTTTCAACATTATTATTTTTTCCCACAACCTTTGATTAACGTTCTTTAAGCGAGAATTTTCTTCATCTTTTTTTAATAATTTCCTTCCAAGATCTTGATTTTCTTGTTCCAACTTTTGAATGCATTGTTTTAAATTATTTGACTTATTTATTTGATTAAGTATCTTTTGAATGTGTTCTTTTAAATGAGAAATTTCTTCATTTTTATCTACAATAACTCCGTCATATTATTTTTGTATCTTTGATACCGACCATTAATTTTCATAAAGCATCACCTTTGAGATGTCTTTCAGGTCTTTTGATGTAACTGTGTATGAGTCTAATTTAGTGTCCTGTAACACTATCTTCATCTTTTTATAGGAAATGTCAAAAACCTCTGCTTCATGTTTAATATGAAGGACCCTAGTGTTTCTATCAAGGGTGAACCCAAAAGTATGTCATCATATCTCCATAAACATCCCACAGTGAAT
The DNA here is from genome assembly GCA_009831015.1 of Picea engelmannii. Taxonomy (NCBI): domain Eukaryota; kingdom Viridiplantae; phylum Streptophyta; class Pinopsida; order Pinales; family Pinaceae; genus Picea; species Picea engelmannii. The sequence continues at coordinate 401,575 of ML781871.1, read as the reverse complement.
GGTGATACAAAAGTATAATCTCCAATTTTCAACTATAAATTGCTTATGTCATATTGTTTTTCATTCCACAATCCTATATTTTCATTCATTATTGACTTAGGAATTAGTAATTGATTAGATAATTCAGGAGTAACGTAATTATAATGTTTGGTGGGTGAAATAGAAATAGTGATATCTTTCCCTCCAAATGTCCCTTTGACTCTAAGTAGCAATGAAGAAGGGTTTTCCCATAAGTTTTTGGAAATCTTCCTTTTCCCTTATTATTGGA
>ML781871.1:356881-398117 GCA_009831015.1 Picea engelmannii | reverse complement strand
TGGGGGGGGGGGGTAACATTTGGCTCCAACATGGGGACATGTGCTCATCGTAGAGCGCATGAGAACCTCAATATCTTTGGTTGTCCAAGATCTGCAATATTGTGCCCACTTAAACAAATAAATAATTTTACAAGTATCTATTGGTGGATGTGATCCACCGACTACCATTGATAATCCAAAATCACGCTAAAAATAAAATTTTCCTTAGTGACGAAATGATAAAGAAAAATATTCAATGATCAAGTGCAATTTCCTAACACATATTCATTATATGTAAACAAAAAATCAACATGTATATGCAAGAATATAAAACTACATTGGAATGATATGCATGATGCAACATATATAAAAATGCAATGAAATATGAAAATGTCTTCCCTACCTACTCTAGTCTATGTTAGTTAAAATGCTAGGTATAGTCATATAACTAGTAAAACCATCCTAGCAATGTATCAAAACATCTACCCCTGTGCTTTATCATAAACCAAAATAAATATAAGTCAAGAAAAAAAAGGTCATGAGTCGAGGTATACATAAAACCATAACTAGTCATAAAATGCAGCTCACAGAGGTGGGATGGACGGAAAAAGTCATGCAAGGAGGCATCACCCCAACATTTCCATATCCATCCCAGGATAAGGTCAAAAGAAAAAATTTCCAAGAAAAAAATTTATAATCAAAAGAAACTCTAATACAACATGCTTAAATTCCTTAAATATTAGGGTGATTACCTACCACAATACCTGAATTGTACTGTATGGAGCAAGAGCCAAATAATTTCCAAAAGCTAGCTGGTGTGGTGGATGATTTGACGATGGATCCATGTGTGGTGATAGAGAAAGTTTCCATATGTGCATGTGGAAACTTCTAGTCATGTGATCTCTTGTCACTCCATGTCTGCAACCTGAGGGCCTAAAGATATCATCTCCTTATTTATCCCACGAAATGGGGATAACAGGTAGCTAGAAATGCGGTAAAATAGATAGATCAAACATACAAACATAGTAACAACAAACCTAAGGTTTGATAAGTAAAGGTGATCGAAAGAAACACTTCAAAGCCTCAACAAATAGAAAAATATGACTTTCTAAAATAAATCAGGCAGCTGCAAAAAACATGAAAGGATATGCAATGAAGCTCAAGAAAACAAAAAAATGAATTTTCCTATTTATTTTTAGGTGGTTGAAGATGAATAAGATGACCAGTTCCTTAGAGGGATTATGGGGTCACCACTTCAGATCCAAGTGAAGGCTAGGTTTTATGATAAAGTAGTTTTGAAAGGAACCATAAGGATTTCCTCTCAAGCACTACCTAGGGCTAGAAGGTTTTGTTCTAGGTTGCAAGCAATGATTGGTCCATGAAGGAGCCCTTATTGGTAATAGACAAGGTGAACTTAAAGGCTATCCAAGAAAATGCTGAGATCCACTAGACGTCCCACCTTAATGAATGAGAAGAGAACTTTAATGATCAAAGGGGAAGGTGAGAGAACTTACTTTGAATAAACCCTTTCAGTTTGGTTCAGACTACAAACCTCCAAAATATTTGGAAAATTATAAAGAAATCCATCTAGATAAAAAAATAATTGAATATGAATCATATGAATAATATATGAGATTATTACAATGAGAATGAGGGCCTGCACATATACCCACATAGGGGTTCCTTTTCATAAGAGATGTGACCTTTAATCCATAAGTTATCCCTTCATTACATATAAGTTATTGATTATTAATTAGTGTTAATATATCTATATTTTATTACATTGTCTGCCCCTTTTGAAATTCTTTGTCCTCTAAGAATAATTATGGAAGGGATTTATGTCTTGCTCTAGCTTGTGTTGTACTCACATAGTTCTCAATTATTGATACTTTTATGGTGGATTATATGAGATGATAGAAACTTTAAAGTGTTGACCAGAATTGATGAACTATAAAAGGATCTGACCATCCTAAATTGACCCTTTGTGGAACATTGTGCTTATATGATTCACTAATTAGTTTTTTCTCAATTGTTGATCTGAACCCGGGGGTGATAAGTTTCCAATAATTGATTGATTTTGTCACTCCTTAAAAAGGGTCAGTTATAGATCGTTTTACTTGAGCGATTTGCAATTAAAGGTAAAGTTGAATTATTATAAGCTTGAATCCAAAGTGAATAAAACCTCCTTAGTTTTTCTTATGTGTTATATGTCATGCTTGCATTTAATATCATATGTGCAGAAATTCATGGAAAATCAACATAAGAACATAATGCACATAATGGATATGACACTTCGCTTGATAATGGAGTTCACCCGATGTGGGCTACCTCTCCAGGTCATGCTCCCAAAGCTTGACTGATTTATTCTCCTTGTTGTAATGATGTCTCTCCTTTACAAGTTATAAGGCCAAAGTCCCTTTTTGGTGACGACAACAAGAGATCGGAATGTGATCAAGAATGTATACAAGATTCAAAAGTTCTCATTCTCATGAGGAATCCATGATGCTGACATGGACATCATTCCCACATACTCAATGCATAAAAAGAGGAAGAATAAAAGATGATCCCCATCAACATGGAGCCATCAAATGCATTAGATATTCTGGTCAGATCCAAGCATAAATATGCAACCCATACAAGATCCCAAAACAACGAGATTTAGAACTACTTCATTGGCCACTTATCATGCAAGTGCCACAATTTCTCTTTCACATTTAATTAATTGGTTTTATGTGGAAGAAGAGAAGAAAATAATAGATAGAAGGAATAAGTTGGTCATGATGCCTTGCTGCAGCCTCTCCACACTTCTTCAGACTTGTAAAATGCATGTTATGCTACAAAATTTAATAACAAAACAACATAATGAAATCATGCTTACAATGGCTTCTACAGAACTTATCTTTCTGATCTAAAGCTGTGCTGCAAAAACATACCTTGTCGTTGGATTCACTTCATCGAATTACCTAAAAACAAAAATCAAATAGTCTCCATCGGATAGAGGCACTCTCAGGCCTCCTCTAGACCTCTCCCTCGATCTGTGTCCAAGTATGCAATTAATGCACTGGAATTTGCATTGAAATTCATGCCTGGTACGACCTCCTATGGAATGGTGCATGCCTCCTTTTCCCCCCGTGCATTGGAAAAGTTTAGTTCTTAAAGTAAAACTAGGGCATATTAAACAATCTGGTCAATTGTCCTAGTGGTTATCGGAGCCTATGTTAAGGTGTCTATTGTTGGGGGAGGTCCCGGGGTCAAACCTGCGGGCCTCCCTTTTGGCACATTTGTTACAACCACCCCCCCCGTTTAAAAACTCTTCCAGATTTATCGGACTGCCGCAAGATATGGTGGACTCACTGCCAAGTTTGGTGGAGTGAACAGAACCACCATTAATTTTAGCGGAAGGGTTGGTTGTCGTATTATGTTTAGCGGTGGGTCTAATTTTGGCAGAATTGCCAAATGTAGCGGGACCTTTGCCAGATTTGGGGGGGGTCTGCTATTATATTTTTTTTGCAAATTCGGTCACATGCCCTCATTGGGAATTTTAGGAGTTCCATGTGGCACCCTTTAATTGGGCCACATGGTGCCCCAATATTGGCCCACTGCTGTCGAGTCACCTACCACATAGTTGTTGACTTTACCTACCACGTCATCTATACAGAGTGCCATGTCAGTTGTATGGACTACCACGTCAGCTTGTACGAATTGCCACTTCATCTACCATGTCATCCACCATGTCACTGTACAAACTACCATGTCAACCTGTATGTACTTCCACCTCATCCACCATGTCACTGTATGGACTGTACGAAATTCCACATGGCACGATCCGACTAGTCCACGAATTGGCTCGAAAATGCCAAATATGGGTGACATGTGGAAATATTTGGTGCTGCCACATCATCATGTTGATGTTAGCATGACATGTGTGTTGTACAGATGCTAACATCATTTGTACAAATGATGACATCAATAGTACAAATGCTGACTCATCCCTGCTGACTAGGTTAGGTTGACCAAACTTTTACTGTGAATATATTTCAATCTATAACTCTATTTGACAATCCATTTGCATCGTTGTAAATCTTGCAACACACTCTTCGCGATCATGCCATTTCCACTAAGTTTTAGGAACTTTGATTTTTTCCCTTTCTCTGCCTTCTGAGACCATTTTGGGCCTCCTGGGAGACTTCTGAAACTTCCATGATGTTCCCTAGATCCATCTATATCATGCCTTCCAACTGAAAGGAATTTTTGTCCCCAAATGTCACATCCCCAACCACCCATGCTGGGGCATTCTACTCCAGAGAACGCTTTTTTTTCTCTTTGCAGAACATACTGTAACATACCCAACATCCAACTGAGCTATGCCACATAAATTTTCAAATTGCATGCAATTAAACTATATACACAGAACTCTTGCAAAACTTTATATATAAAATGTAAACAGAAAAATGCACTTTGTAATTGCACGGATTCATACTGAAATAATAGTAAACACATACATGTAGCATATACAGGCAACACCCATAACTATAAAGACAATTATAACCAAACATAGGATAAACCCACAAAAATAACATGTAAATAATAATGCATCATGTAAATTTATCACACAATTGACACTTGTCTTGGTAAGAATATTTCCAATTGCATGCAGACCTTCCACAAACCTCCCAGTGTTAGACCACACTGCTCATCACTCTCAGTAGTGGGTCACCCCTGAGCTGGGACTAAACTCCACCTGGGTAAAGGGTTTCCTAACCAGGCTAATGGCTCATAGAACACAGGAAAGACTCTGTCATAGGTGCCAAATAAAACTAACAACCTACAATCCCTCATTCCCCACATGTCTTTCCCACCCCAGAAGTGTGCCCCTTCTCTGCTCAACAGTCCTTTGGTTGCCCCACTTCCTTTCCAAGATTCAACAAAAGGCCAGACAGGAAGTCTCAGAGCCCTGTAGATGCAGTTTAACACCTTCATGAAGTCAATTCCAAACAATTCTCTCACCCAGAGAGGAATTTCTCATGGTCCAGACAACCTGTCTATTCAATATCCCACGGGCCTGACAACCCGCTTCTTCAGTCCAAATCCCAAGCTAACCAGCTACACAAACAAGTATGGCTATGGTTACAGGTTCAGGTACAGTGACATGAAGGTATGAAAGATAGATCAATGAGTGTGTGAATGCCCATGGATGATCGACTGGATGACTGGATGATGGAAAATGAACTAATTCCCAACAATAAGTATGCATGTCCCCAACTTGACACTTGTCATGTTGGGAGCTACTTTGGCTCACTTGTCCCCAAATTTAGAACTTAGGATAAAATAACTATTCATACTTTATACTTTAAGAAATATTAATATAATATTCCTTTTTGGCTTAAGCTCCCTGGCTTAGCCCCTTTTCCTTAAATTTTATACCCCACCCTTTCCCTAACTAGTGGAGTTAGTCCCCCATACTCTTTTATCGTGGTCAGTCTGCACACAATGATGTATTTTATATTAATGATGAGACATATACAAAAATAGGTGCAATGGCCTTTAACATCTAGGCTCTCTGGCCTAATAATCACAAAACTGGCTCACCAGCCTATAAAACACAACATATACACAAAGGCTCCCTGGTCTCAAAATTGTGCGCACTTAATTTGCTGCGTGCGATATCCTGGAATGTGCACACTTCATCATTTTACTGCATAGTACATGTGCACACTATGCCATGAAAGGTGCATACAAATATGATATCAAACAACTCACCAACTTAAGTACATTTTCATTTATATTTACAATTGGGTTCGGCCTAGGGATATTACACCAAAAGTCTTTACATTATAAGTTCCATGTCCATTGGACTTACAATAATAAACCCATACCCAAACTACCTTGCAAGGCCTAACAATATCAACATGTTCCAAAAAAGAGGTGATCAATAGTTATCACTTTTACATAATACCCTTCTACGGGGTCTTAATCGCAACATGTGATTTACAAAGATGGCCACTGTCGGTTAAATCAAGGATTTTTCCCATTCATTCAACCATTATGTCGAACATGTCCTCTTTACCAAACTGTCCTTTGTCCAGTAGTTGGTCTTCTCCTGGTGGTGGATTTCCCTGTTGCACTGCCTGATGAACTGTCTCCCTCAGGGGTGTTTGCTTGGTATTCTTGTTCCTTTTTGGATGTAGATATGGATGTAAGGCCCAACAAGTGGCCTCATGATGCCCATCTCTGCTACAATGGCTGCAGTAGCCTTTCTCCTTCATAGGTTCATTTCCCCTGCTCTTTTCCGTGTGTGGAAAGAAATATTCCATCCTCATCCTTCTCCTGGTTTCCATGACCTTCCTGCATAAGGAATTTCTCTTCCAACATAGGGACACCGCGTGGTTATTTAATACACAAAAAGTGCATGGTCTTTGATGCCACAACGTCTATTTTATATTACTAACATGCTTATAGTCAAATGGAATTTTGGAGTTTCGATATTTCTTATACCTCTGTGAGTTTCCTCTAGAGTTAGACTAGCAAGAAGAGTTGGTCTCAACTCTACCATTGTGATGCTCATCTCTCCTTGGAGATTTCTCTAATCCTTGATCATGAGAAGTTGGGCTCTCGGCCTGCACTGAATCAATTTCATCTCTTGATGAACTATTGAACTCTGGAGTCTCAGTGACTATCCTGGAGTCTTCTTCCCAAACAGTTTTGGAGATTTCTCCAACATCCTTTGGGACATATACTATCCCAGCATATCGAGGCCAAACCACTGCCTCAATGGGATCCATAATACCTTGCCCATTGGTTCCAATACCTCCTCCTTCATATCCCATTTTTCTCATCAAATTTAAGTCGATGCAAGAAGCATATTGTTCAAGGATTTCAAGCAAATCATCAACATTAATCAAGAAAGGAAATGCACATGGTTTATTTACTTCCATCTCAAACTCGGACTCTAGGTATATTTCTTGAGATGTGTCCAGCTATTCCTAGTGAGAAGGATCAATGGAATATGATTCTAGGAATCCTCCTTGGTTTCTAGATTCCTATAGGTCATCTTGATTTGTTTGAAAAAGTGTGCATGCATTTTCATTGTCATTCTCTCTCTCATAACTGGTGAAGTTACCATGGTCACAAGATGGTCTCATCACCGTCTCATTTGTATATCCTTCCCATGCTTGCATCTTCATGTCTTGCAACTGATCTTGCAAATTTAAGTTCTCTCCCTCTGCGACATGGAACAATGTATTCAATCCAACATTCTCTTCTTGAAGCATTTGGTTGATTTCTTGAAGCTCATCGAACCACGACTGTTTTGGCGATCTTGCCATCCTTAGCTTCAACACTTGCAATTGATATCAAGACTTCTCTAATACCACATGATCTGAACCTGAGGGTGATAAGTTTCCAATAATTGATTGATTCTGCCACTCCTTAAAAAGGGTTAGTTATAGATCGTTTTACTTAAGCGATTTGCAATTAAAGGTAAATTTGAAGTCTTATAAACTTGAATCCAAAGTGAATAAAACCTCCTTAGTTTTTCTTATGTGTTATATGTCGTGTTGTCATTTAATATCCTATGTGAGAAAATTCATGGAAAATCAACATAAGAACATAATACACATAATGGATATGACACTTCCCTTGATAACGGATTTCAACCGATGTGGGCTACCTCTCCAGGTCATGCTCCCAAAGCTTGACCGCTTTATTCTTCTCGCTGTAATGATGTCTCTCCTTTACAAGTTGTAAGGGAAACGTCCCTTTTTGGTGATGACAACAAGAGATTAGAAAGTGATCAGGAATGTATACAAGCTTCACAAGTTCTCATGCTCATGAGGCATCCATGATGCTGACATGGACATCATTCCCACATATTCAATACATAAAAAGAGGAAGAATAAAAGGTGATCTCCATCAACATGGAGCCATCAAATTCCATAGATATGTTGCTCACGTCCAAGAATAAATATGCAACCCATACAAGATCCCGAAACCACGAGATTTAGAACTACTTCATTGGCTACTTATCATGCAACTGCCAGAATTTCTCTGTCACATGTAACTGATTGGTTTGATTTGGAAGAAAAGAAGAAAAGAATATATAAAAGGAATAAGTTGGTCATGCTACTTTGTTGCAGCCTCTCCACGCTCCTTCATACCTGTAACATGCATGCTATGCTACAACATTTAATGACAAAATAACATAATGAAAAGAATGCTTACATTGTCTTCTCCATAACTTATCTTGTTGATCTAAAGCTCTGCTACAAAAAGAGACCTCGCAGTTGGATTCACATCGTCGAATTACCTAAAAACAACTGTTAAATCATCTCCATCGGACACAGGAAATCTCATGCCTGCTTTGGATCTCTACCTCGATTCGTGTGCAAGTATGCAATTAATGCACTGGAATTTGCATTGAAATTCATGCCCGATATGGCCTCGTACACACTGATGCGCACCTCCTTCTTCCCCCATGCATTAGTTAAGTTCAGTTCTTAAAGTAAAACTGGGGTGGATTAAATAATGTGGTCGTTTGGCCTAGTGGTTATCAGAGCCTATGTTAAGGCATATGTTGTTGGGGGAGGTCTCAGGGTGAAACTCGCATGCCTCCCTTTTGGTGCATTTGTTACAACCATCCCCCCCATTTAAAAATTATGCCAAATTTATTGGGCTGCTGCAAGATATGGTGGACTCGCCGCCAAGTTTGGCGAAGTGGACGAAACCACCATTAATTTTAGCGAAAGGGTTGGTTGTCGTATTATGTTTGGTGGCGCATCTAATTTTGTCAGAACTGCCAAATGTAGCGAGACCTCTTCCATATTTGGGAATTTCAGAATTTCGGGAGTCCACTAGATTTGGGAATTTCAGAATTTTGGAATTTTGGAATGTCACATGCCATCATTAGGAATTTCAGGAGTGCCATGTGGCACCCTCTAATTGGGCCACGTGGCACCCAACTATTGGCCCACTACTGTCCAGTCACCTTCCATGCAGTTGTTGACTATACCTGCCATGTCAACTTCCACGCCACCTATACGGACTACCACGTCAGCCTATACAGACTGCCACGTCATCTGCCACATCATCCACCATGTCACTATACAGACTACCAAGTAATCCTATATAGAATTCCACATCATCTTCCATGTCATTGTACAAATTGTATGGATTGGCATGTGGCACGATCCGATTGGTCCACAGATCGACCCGAAAATTCCAAATATGGGTGACACATGGCAACCTTTGGTGCTTCCATGTCATCATGCCATGTGTCGCCTTCCTTCTCCTTCCACATGCACTGTACGGATGCTGACATCATCCATACGGATGATGACATCAACAGTATAGATGCTGACTCATCATTACTGACTAGGCTAGGTTGACCAAACTTTGACCGTGAATATATTTCAATCCGTAACTTCGTTTGACAAGCTGTTTGCGTCGTTGGAAATATTGCGATGTGCTCTTCACGATCATTGCATTTCCACTAAGTTTTGGGAAGTTCTAATTTTTCCCTTTCTCTACCTACTGAGACCATTTTGGGCTTCTTGGGACACTTCTAAAACTTTCGTGATGTTCACTAGTCCATCTGGATCAATTGTACTGGCATTAACATTTTTCAGATGATAGTACAATTGTTTCCCTTTTGAGCGACATTGATACTTTGACTGGTTAAAGTGTCTGCTCTTGTGATTGGGATTCCAATAAGGTGTCTTGGAAGCATGAATTTCTTTTATTGTACCTATAGTGTGCTAGAGATTTACATTTGATGTTTCATTGTCTTCCTACAATGGTTTTTTGATAGATGCATTTCTATTAGTAAGCACACTTGTAACTTCCATTATTTGCACTCCAAATCCTTATATGTATTTTCTCCAACTGGATTGGAATCTTGTTGAGTTTTGATATCCACTGGATCTATATTTGTTCCTTTCTTCAAAACTTGTATTTTAACACCTAGAGATTTTGATGCTTCCTTCTCGATAATTTTTTCTAACTTATTTTGTAGTGACTTCTTATCATTTTCAAGATTCTTGATTTGCGTAAGTAGGTTTTGATTATGATTCTTTAAGCATGCAAGCTCTTCATTTTTTTATTTTTCAACTTCTTTAATGTCTGAATTTTCAAGTTTCTCATCTTTCAACATTATTATTTTTTCCCACAACCTTTGATTAAGGTTCTTTAAGTGATAATTTTCTTCATCTTTTTAATAATTTCCTTCCAAGATATTGATTTTCTTGTTCCAACTTTTGAATGCACAGTTTTGAATTATTTGAATTCTTTGTTTGATTAAGTATCTTTTGAATGTGTTCTTTTAAATGAGAAATTTCTTCAATTTTATCTGCAATATTCCATCATATTATTTTTGTATCTTTGATACCGACCACTAATTTTCCTAAACCATCACCTTTGAGATGTCTTTCAGGTCTTTTGATGTAACTAGATATGAATCTAATTTAATGTCCTGTAACACTATCTTCTTCTTTTTATTGGAAAATGTCAAAAACCTCTTCTTCGTGTTTAAGATGAAGGAACCTAGTGTTTGTATCAAGGGTGAACCTAGAAGTATGTCATCATATCTCCATAAACATCCCACAGTGAATGGTGATACAAAAGTATAGTCTCCAATGTTCAACTATAAATTACTTATGTCATATTGTTTTTCATTCCACAAGCCTATATTTTCAGTGATTATTGACTTAGGAATTAGAAATTGATTAGATAATTAAGGAGTAACGTAATTATAATGTTTGGTGGGTGAAATAGAAATAGTGATATCTTTCCCTCCAAATGTCCCTTTGACTCTAAGTAGCAATGAAGAAGGGTTTTCCCATAAGTTTTTGGAAATCTTCCTTTTCCCTTATTATTGGACTCCGTTTTTCTTTTGTCGATAATTTACATTAAATAATACTTTATTATGAAACTTATATGCCCCTTGTTTTCTTCGATTTGGCCCTTTAATACTTTTTTTTTTAATTAATTATATCCTTTTTGACTCTTTTCTTAACACAACTCCTTTTAAGATATATGTTGATTTAAAATATAATAATAGATCTCCTTTTTTGAAATTTTAAAAATATTTTTATAATCTTAATTCCCCAAACCCTTTGATTATCCTCTAATCGACACAACTTCTTAAAATGGAGGCCTTTTCTCAGTTGGTAACATTTCCTTGTTTCCATATTTTTTGGATTGAAAAAGTCCTCATTATGGATTTATATACAAAAAAAAATTTCGATCCTTGAATGGCAGCTCAACATGTGGTATCAGGATCATGATATGATTAGGTGTGGTGTTGTGTTGTTTGCGTTGCCACTTTTTTCAATAGTCATGATCACACTCAATTAAAATTTTATACCAATGTATGGATGACCAACATACCATTGTTACAGTGGACAAAAGTTTGGAGGTGGATGGTTGTACAAGTGACTCAAAAAAAATGGTGACTGGTACATATTGGAAACATAGTATGAAAAAAGTTAATTAATTGATGTATGGGATATCAATTTCTATCAAGTCATACAAAATGTATGGGCATAGAAATTGAATGTCAGAATTCTATGGACTGCAGTGGTTGTACATTGGATATGTGTGTACAAAGTTTTTTGTTTTTGGCTTCTTTTTCGTACTTGAAAAAAAAAATTCTCTAGATAAATTTGCAGCAAAATAATTTCAAAGAAATATGAAATTATCTTTCTTCAATTTTTAAATACTTCGGTGTTCTTTTGAATGTGTAGTAGACTGATTTTTTTTTCTTCAACAAAATTTTTGGATTTTAAAATTTGCAGTGGAATCACTTCTTTTTCTTCAATGAAATATGAATGTCAAATGGCCAAGGGCTAGTTGTGGTCAGTGGACCAAATATTAGAGAAACTATGAAGAATTTGAGTGTTGTAAAAAATCAACAGATATGTTGCAAAGGGAAAATATATTTGACTAAAATTCTAGTGGCCAAGGGCCAATATCAAAATCGCTATTATACCTATTATCACAGTATTTCTACTTATGCAAATCCCAACACAAGACCCCAAATATTCCGTAACTATAGAAGATCCTACCATTGTCACCTTAGTAAGAACTCTCATTTTAGTGATGGAAGAAGTCCACAACAAGGGAGGCTTCCCTCCTGACCTCAATGGATCAAAGTAGCAAGTATAGTAGCCAAGTCTACCACCCCCTCTCTTGATCAGCTAATGATTGGTCTAGGTCGAGGTAGTAAAGGAGTTATGAAGCGGTTTCAGTACCTGCCTAGAAAAAGAACACTTTACAACATATTAATGATTATTTCCAAGTCCAAGCATGCAATTAATACGTCTTAAAGAGACTAGACAATATAAGTTGCAAAGGCTATTGTAAATTTATAGCAGTAGACAATGATATAACATCGATAACTGATTCACAAAAACAAAAATAATTAATGCTCATAAATGCAACAATTGACCATGCAAAATTAACATACGTACACTAGAATAATATCCAATTGTAAGATGCAATTTATGAATGAGTTAGGAAACCTTTATAGGAGTGTATGCAACAAATATGAGTGTTATCATATGGTTGTAGAAAACATTTGTACAACAACAAGTTATTGGAAACATTTTCCAATGTTAGTGTTGGTAAAGTTAGTGGAATGCTTGAGAGAACTGGAAGGAAGAGTTTGTTGATCAAATTACCATAAGAATTCTTTAAAGACAATGTATTTTAAGTATTATGGAGTCTTATAACAACAAATGCAACTAAGCTTGAAACTTGATCTAGTTGTAACCAAGAAGTGGGATTCAAACCCTAAGGTGCAAGAACATTTGGGACTTAGGATTTGAATCTTGAGGAGAAGTATTTCTAAGATGCAAGCACATTTGGGCCCTAGAAATTGTTTCTCCCTTATTGTAGCTTCAACTAGGTCAAAAATCAAAAGTCTAGGGATAAAATCCTAAAGTTCTAGCACTTTAGGGATTTAGGGTTCTAACCCTAGCAAGGATATTTTCACAAACTTTGGAAAACAATCACCTTGTGAGAGGAAGAATCACTTATGTTCCTCTCTTATAGTTTCACCAAGCAATATATCTAGCATAAAATAACAAATTTATCATGAAACATAAATAAAATAAGAATATATTGCAGAAAATTCACCTACTTCATGCAAGAAACCAAGAGATAAAACCCTAATTATAGAAATTCCCATCCAAAATCAGAAAAAAACTTCCAAAAGTGACCTTCCAAGAATAGTGCATGAGAGAGATAGCCAATGACCCATAGAGGGTGAAAATTTCATAAGTACTCTAACTAATGGTGAAAAGTTATGAGGATAAAATGAAATTTTAGGGTTCCCTTCTTATATGAGGATACCCTAATACAATTTTTCCACATAATTTGTCAACAACATAAAATAAGTGGGTTCGACCTCATAATTTTCCTCCAACATAATGCCAAAATACAAAAATACATCATAAAACCCTAAAAAGGGTGATGTCATGCTCTAGAAGGGTGATGTCAAGATAGGAGAAGGTGATGTCATGCCTCCGAAGGAAAACATTGGGCCTCCAAAGGCCAAGTGGCATCCTTCAGAGGTGAAAGAGTGTGAAGTGAGGTGCCTCTTCACCCAAAGACATGTCAATCACCTCTGGTACCCATTCATCCATCAAACCCTATCCAAGAAGATGATGTCAAGGGATAGAAAGTAATCTCAGGGGCCTCCAAAGGCTATGTTCAAGGTTGAGAGGGTTGTAATCACGTCTCCAAGTGATGTTAGAACACTTGCTACTACAACTTCCTCCATCCTCTGTGCACAATGGGGTACCCTGATCATCTTGTGGGGATTCTAGCCCATATGTGTGGCTTAATGACCAGAACTACTCAAACCATGCCCATTTATCCATCATCCAAGGTTTTGAGAATGTGAGAGCTATTGTTTGAGGATGGTGAGTCATTGGATGAGCCACTGCTCTCCATCACACATGCCAAATTCCTGCAATAAATGCATAACTTCCTGGGTACAATACCATGATGTCCCTTAAGAACCATGTCATGTCCATCAAAAACAAGCCAAAGTATAAAACATGGTTAGTCAATGTTTACAAGAAACACTAGTACTTAAAACATGCAAAGTAAGTTATAACCTAAGATATAATCCATGTAATATAATTTAGCTTAGTATCCACTTCAATCATCACACTAGCCAAGACCCCATGTGAGTTACCAAGTTTATGTATGGGAGGGTCTTCATCCAACCCTATTAGGTGTGCCACCTAGACAAGAAATAAAATAAACCAGGTAGACAGATAGGTCTCGAGAGTGACAAGGGAAAGTAAAAACCCACTAAGAGTAAGTGTGAAAGTGATATGGTTTATGGGTTACTTCATGGATTATGGTGTTAATACACCTATATGAGAACCTTTGTGGAGGGTGTGCTTTCTCTTGAGTTACCCAATATTTTCATGCCACCTTTTCCCAAACCCATTTAATAGCCATATTACCAATCCCTTCCTTTTATATTATATTTTCTAGTCCCCTTTAAAAGGTTTCAAGCTTTAGGATCAATTTTTTGGGACTAGGGCGAGCACTAAATGAATAGAGATAAAGTTGGAATTGATTTGGATGGTCCTTAGTTTCTATGTTCACTTTCTTTTCTAGAATCGTTTTCTTATTCTTTTATAGCATTTTCAAAACAAACTATGGGCCTTCAACCCTCTTGTCATGAGTGAATGGAACACAGTCAAGGTTTAGTATAATATGAGAGGATTCATGGTTGAAAGTGTCAAGTATGGTCAGGAGTGTAATGTTACCCTTTGGAGGCCTCCCCAATATTACCCATTTTCCTTGGGAGGTAACAACATAGGACTAGGGAACAAATGATGACCACCAAGGTGAAAGAAGGCAACTAACACAATTTCCCAAACAAGTGATCCATTATCCAACTTCAACAAAAGGTCTTCATCCACTTGCCCGAAAAATTAATTACAACACTTTCCTTGAAATAAGGACTAAAATACCTCATGGTGATGATGTCTTACCATCTCCCATACTCTGGGTTTCTTGAATGTGACGAGCCTTTGTTGACCTGTGATGGGAGGAAAAGGAGGGGGCATGTTGGATTGCCATATTTGGACATGTTGATCATGATAATCATGGTGTTTATCACGTTCTCCATTGTGTCATCAAGATATGATCTCCTCCAATTACCCCTAGACACAGGGGGGTAACATTTGGCTCCAACATGGGGACATGTGCTCATAGTAGAGTGCATGAGAACCTCAAAATCTCTGGCTGTCCAAGACCTGCAATTTTTTCCCCACTTAAGCAAATAAAGAAATTTATAAGTATCTGTCAGTGGTTATGATCCATCGATTGCCATTGATAATCCAAAATCACGCTAAAAATAAAATTTTCCTTAGCTACGAAATGATAAAGAAAAATATTCAATGATCAAGTGCAATTTCATAACATGTATTCATTATATGCAAACAATAAATCAACATGTATATGCAAGAAGATAAAACTACACTAGAATGATATGAATGATGCAACATATATACAAATGCAATGAAAGATGAAAATGTCTTCCCTACCTACTCTAGTCTATGTTAGTTGAAATGATAGGTATACTCATATAACTAGTTAAACCATCCTAGCAATGTATCAACACATACACCCCTATGCTTTATCATAAACCAAAATAAATATAAGTCAAACAAAAAAAGGTCATGATTCAAGGCATACATAATACCATAACTAGTCATAAAATCCAACTCATGGAGGTGAGAGGGAGGGAAAAAGTCATGCAAGGAGGCATCACCCCAACTTTTCCCTATCCATCCTGGGATAAGGTCAAAAGAACGAGATGAAGGAAAATCCTCATCCTCAGCCACCAAGTCAACACTTGAATAACGAGAAGGAATGAGAAGGAACCTAAGATAAAATATAAGGTTACCCATGGTATAAGAAAGATATAAGTAGGGGATCAAACCAGATATAGATTAAAAACATTTCTCCCAACCCAAGGCTTGTTGGTCATGTGTGTGAAACCGAAAATCCTCACAACAAACCATAGGTTGAAAAAATTCTATCCTACAGGAAAGTGAATATCATGAGAAATATTTCCAACTGTATCTATAGTGGAATATCAAGGTGAGAAAGGAGAAGGATGGAGACTCTTGTCACAAAATTCCTGCTCTAGACAAACCATGCCCTTACCCTCATCAAAATTAGAGCACAATATTGGTTGAAAATTTTATTCGTAGAATAAATCCAAGTGCTCAAAAGAATAAGTATCAACCCCCCCTAGGATATGATTGGAAATGATTATGAGAATGATGCACTAAGATATCCTTAGGTGGTTGGAACACATATGTAATCATGCCACCTTCTTATTGACAAACATCTGAATCAGTAGAAATTGTATATGGTTGTTCTAACGACAACAATTGAAAATGACCTTCAATATCATAAACAGGATCTCCATTAAATCCATGAAATGGATTATTTTGAGAATGACACGAAGGAAGAAATATAACTAAGATATAACAAGGAAATACATAGAGATATTGCAAGGTGTTGGAATACTGAGAGGCGTGGGTGAACCGGTATTGAGCAATTTTACCACTTTTAACTAGAATATGTATGCATCAATTAATAAAAAATTATAACTTATTCCTTCATTTAACATTTCATAAACATATAACCATAAGCATAACAATTCAAAAATATATCACACCATACATAGTACACCAACATTTAGTTGGAAACCCAAATGGGATAAAACCACAAAATTCTTTCTTATATATCAAATACTGCATTCATAGGAAGCACCAACTTACAAATTATCTAGAACCAATTGGAAGGAGGCTCCAAAACCCTATTTATAGGATCTAACCCGAAGGAATATGTGAGCATTGGATGTCACCTCTGGATTGCTTAAGAGGTAAGCCCATTGCCTATCAATTTGTATGTCACAGTGAATAATTTAGGAGAGGTAAAATGGGTGCAGATTTGGGATCTTGTCGCTTTAAACTCAGAAACACTGAGCTAATACACGTATATAAATGAGGTCTTGGTCTAAATTTAGTCAGTAATTTCATATAGTGGTGAGTAGGTGGAAGAACATGAGGAAAATGTGAAGGTCTACTATGGACATCAGGTCTTCCAGCAACCTCTAGAGGAAAAGTTTCAGACACAAGATCCTCTTGGATCTGATAACTTTAAGAAACTGAAAAATGTTGTAACAACAAATGAAATCAATCCTACATTACACTACAGTCACAACACTCGATTGGATCATTTATGCCCAAGCTCTCAGAATCAGAAGCAAAGAAATGAAGGAGAAACTAACTTCCATTAAACAAGAAGTCTCAAGTAATTATACATAATCAGAGAACCAGAGGCCTCATCAAAACTTTACAATCGAGAGTGTACCTCTACCATCGACCCTAACAAAATATGAGAATGAATCCTATATACTCAAAACCAAAATCATAGAATGAAGCTCGAGTCATTGCATTGAAGGCGTTACATCTGCATGCTTCCTGACAGACTGTGCATGCAATCTTTGGTCAGTCGTGAACTTCAGTCAGATGCAATTGTGTTCCATAATGGGCCTGCAAATGAGTTGACCAACTGATAGTCCTTTCTTGGGATTTCCATTTATGGTGGAAACAATGCCCAACCACCACGAACTACTTCAATAACTATGTCATTTGGATCTTAGAGGCCCGAGTCAACTTTGCACCTAAAGGACATGGCAGTTTTCCCTTGGCTGTCTGTTTCTTCATTGGATTGTTACAAGGGGACACAGTTGGCAGACGTGAATAAAGCTGTCAGGGTAGAGGCGATTGGTGCGATCGGCATGGAATCAACGGATGAGGAATGGCCAGGTGGATAGATGTGACAGAGGAAAGGTGATTGGGAGAACGAGGGCAACAAAAAACGTGTGTGATGAGGTGTCATAGGACAAAGGTGAAGTGGCATGGGACCATGACGTGGAGGAAGAAGAGAGACTGTGGTAATAAGTGCAGTGGGAATAACTTGCCTAGATGGAGGTGATATGGAGTATGAGGGGAGAATACATGGCAGGAGATGGTAGGCGGAAGTGAAGAGGGATATGACGCGGAGGTGAGTGGAGGACAAGTGTGCTGCAACGAAAGGATGAGGGGGAGCAAGAGATGTGATAGTCGGAGGAGAGAGATGGAGTGGGGGATAGATGGAAGTGGGAGGATGGAGCGGTAAGAGGGACTTGTAAGTGGTCTACTCAGAGGGGGGGGAGAGTGGTAAGAGGTAAGGGTCAGGGGGGTCTAAGTTCATGAGGAGGTGCCACGACAGTGGGGGGGTGACATTCAAAAAACACCAACTCAGAGCCCCCCTGTTAAAGGTAGAATGATGAGGGGGGTCTGATATGGGACCTGCGCTGTAGATGTGAGCGTGCATATCTCAACTGCCCAGATCTACTTGTTTCTTAGCGTGACGTGCCTGTGCACACAAAACTTAGGATAAGTGGTTTTTTAGCCTATTTCTTGCCTCTTTTTACCAAAATGCGAACTTCTTAGGGAAACACCTCCCTTTACAAATAAATTTGATAACATTAGGCTCCATGGGGTATGACTTGCTCCCTGTGAGATGCCAATAAATTTTCTGCATTTTTAGTGCCTTACTGTTGGGTTATGGATTTACCTATAGAACTGAAGACAAAATAGAAACAATATTTACAAAATCATGGGAGCCACTCATTGCTCAGGTAAAGAAATTCTTCAGAAAATGCCCATTTACAGGGCGACCAAAAACTTCAACACCCTCTAGATCTTGTAGTCTATAAGTATTATTTGGAAATACCTCAGAAACTTTGAAGGGCCCAATCCAAAAGGGATTCAAATTTCCCATGCTTTCCATTGTCTTGTTTAGGTGCATCCCATTTAAGTATCATATCTCCCAATTGGAAATCCTTCTTCCTACTCTTCTTATTGAAGGCCTTCTTGATCTTCTGCTGACGGTCATGCACTCTTCCCATCACCTGCTCTCTAGTATGTTGGACTTATACCAGTCAATGAATTCTTCTGATCATATCATCAGACTCTCCTTGATAATCCTGAAAGAACCTCGCTACAGGCAGGGAAAGATGAGAAGGGAAAATTGCTTCAGTCCCATATACAAGTTGGAAAGGAGAGATTCCCAGGGACCTCTTTGTTGTCACTAGATCATCATACAGAGGAAATTTGAGCTTTGAATCCCAGGCCTTCTTATTTTCCTCTAACAATATTTTGATGATCTTTATCGGGCTCTTGTTAGAGGACTCTACTAATCCGTTTCCTTGGGGATAGTAGGGGGTGGAGTGGATCAATGAAATTTTGAACTGCTCACAGAATTTGATCAATGGTTCATCCTTGAAGGATGTAGTGTTATCAGTGATGATTCTATTCAGACAACCAAACCTTGGCATAATATGTTCAAGGAAACCAATGATCACTTTGTGAAAAACACTCCTTGTGGGGATAACTTCTATCCATTTGGTGAAATAATCCGTGGAAGTTAGGATCCACCTATGATGAACACTTGAAGGAGGGTGAATCTCCCCAATATAGTCTAGGCCCCACTACTGAAAGGGACCTGAAGTTACTACAGGATTAAGTGGTAGGGACTTGAGTTTATGCTTTCCAGATAATTTCTGACAATTGATACAATCCCTGACGTTTGCACAGACATCTGTGAATAAAGTGGGCCAGTAGTACCCAGCCCTGAGAATTTTTTAGGCAATATTTCTCCAAAAGTGATGTCCTCCACACAAGCTATCATGGAAATCAAACATAATTGTTTGGGCCTCCTATGGGTCTAGACATTTCAGAAGCACACCCATAGGTTCTTTCCAATACAAGACCTGGTCAATGAGGCAATACCTGATTGCTTTGAGCTTTAATTCTCTTTCCTTTCTTCTTCCCATACCATCAGGGGGTCTCAACTCTTGCAGAAAAAATATAATGTCTTTGTACTAGGTACATTCTTCTAGTGGAGGGCTATCCTGTGGATTTTTATCAGAAAACTCAATTTGTTGACTTTTTGAGCAAGTGTTGATGAAGTTAACCCCCAAAGTTTTACAATTAGATTCAACCAACAGCTTGGCTAAACCTTGGCATTTAACTATCCTGGTGGGATTTATTTCTAGATCAAACTCAAGGATTTTGGCAATCCACTTACTCCTTCCATCTATGTTAGGCTGGATGAGAATTTCCTTCACAACAACTGAAGGGATGTATGAAATAACCCTTGAATGAAGGACCTCGATTATGAAAGCCTTGAGGGATTTCACTAGGGCATAGGCCTGTTTCTCCATGATGTCATATTTTTCCTCTACATCTCTCATTGCCTTGTTGAAAAATGAAATTGGCTACTCCATCCCTTCAGAATTCTTCTGCAACAAAACAACTACCATCGTATCAAAAGAAGAAAAAAGAAAATCATAAAATCCTTGGAATAATCAGGACTGATAAGCACAAGTTCCTCAATCAATGCCTTCTTGATCTGGCTGAAGGATTCTCTGGGCTCAACAATCTAGTTTACTTCATTTCCCTTTCTGAGCATGACTTTGATATGCTTCACCAGTTTAGAAAATTTGAAACAAATCTTCTCAGAAAATTAATTTTTCCTAGGAAAGACTGAAATTTCTTGTTGGATCTGGGAAGCGAAAAGATTTGAATAGCTTCTACCCTGTTTGAATCAATCCTAACTCCTTCAGCTGATACTATGTTCCCTAGCAATTTTCCCTCCTTCATGGCAAACAATGATTTCTTAGGATTTAGGGAAAGGCCAAACCTTCTACATTTCAAGAAGACTTTCCTCAGATGACAGAGGTGTTCTTTATTAGATCTAGAAAAGTCTATTATATCATCTAGATATATGACCAAAAATTTATCCTTCTCCCCAATGAAGGTGATGTCCATGGCTCGCTGAAAGGTTTCTCCTATGTTCATCAATCCAAAGGGAATTTTGGCATACATGAATGTGCCCCAAGGAGTGGTGAAGGTTGTCTTTTCTCTATCTCCAGTCAGGACAAATATTTCATTGTAGCCAAAAAATCCATCAATCATGGAAATCCTAGATGCATGAGTTACCCTCTACAATATGTGTTCCATCTTTGGTAGTGGCTAATTGTCCTTCCTTGAGCTCCTATTCAGATTTTTGAAGTCGACACAGATTTTGATTTCTCCGCTCTTCTTTCTCACTAGGACCATGTTAGCTACCCACTCAGAATATCTCAATGGCACAATAATATGAGCATCTAAAAGCTTCTTCACCTCTGTTTCCATAATAGGCAGTAACATAGGATTTATCTGTCTCAACTTCTGCCTAAATGGTTTGGCTTCCTCCTTCAGTGGGATCTTGTGTTCAATGACACTAGTGTCATATGTTATGACTTCTTCGTAGGTCCAAGCAAACACATAAGAAAATTATTTTAATAGCTCAGTATACTCAGCCCTCTGCTCTCTTGACATGCAGCTTGATAATTTGACAAATTTTGGGTCCTGCTCTATGCCAATATTGCACTTAGCCACCTCAACATCATCATTTGAGATTTTACCCTTTACTGCCACATCATTTCTGTTCTTTCTAAAGGGAGCAATCCCTTGGGGATGTGATTTTTGGGTAACTGGACAATGTGATGATCAACAATTTTACTCAACAAATCATTAGCATGGGGACTATTTGTAGAATCTTGGTCCTGATCAATATACCATGTTGAAAACTCCTCAACAATTTCCAAAAATATTTTGATTTCAAGATCATCATCAAACACTTTCCAATGCTTGACATTGTTAGGTATAGAGGGTCTATATTTCACTTCTACATCATACCTAAGTTTAGGTGGCAGAGGGACTTTGAAATTGCTTTCTGAAATGACTAGAGAGTCAGCCATGATGTTTTCTCCCCTTGGAATAAATGAAATGTTGAAGGATAAGAAAAAATGTAAATCAGGTCCCACACTTCATTTCTATAGGTTCTGAGCCTGGGATGCTTATATTGATACATATTTCTAATTTTATTAACAATCAATTATGCTCCAAACACAAACATTTCCTTGATCCCCATGTCTTTTTCATACCTTAAGCCCAAAACAAGAGCTTCATACTCTACCACATTATTGGTAGCTTCAAATTCCAGTTTGTATGATAGAGATATGGCTTCCTGAGCTAGTGAAACAAAGACCACTCTAGCACCAACAACATACTTAGAGGAGGCTCCATAAAAAAACATTTTCCAAACAAAGGTTGTGGAGGAAGAAACTTCATGAAAAACCATGGACTGCTTTATGAGATTTAAAGCAGACTCAAGAGCATCGGTGAACTGCAAAAAACTAGCCCCCAACTCAGTGTCAAGTGAAAATATAGGATGGTTGGTGGGGTTATATTCATCACTAATAATATAGGACAATTGAGCTTCTCTGTATAGTCTTCTATGCTCCCCTCCAAATACTGGAATGGTAGCATATGTGAGGTCCATTTGCAAGGTCCCCCCAAGACTTTTAATCCAACATATTGACAAAAGCATGCCGAACTTGGGAGGAATGTCAACCACCACAATATACATAACCACACTTTTCATGTGCAGCTGAAACAAGGTCACAACTAGGTCTTTGATAACCCCAACACATTGCACCCTTCTTGAATCAAAAGAGTACAAATCATGATAATCTTTTGTGATTTCTAGTCTGAGCTTTTCCATGACAGTTTTGGGTATGAGATTATGAGATGTCCCAGAGTCCATAAAAAAATTATGCAACACCTTATCATGTATGTTCAGAAATGTATAGAAGGGAGGGGATGAATCATCTCTATCTTCTACCATAGGACCTAGCATGACTGCTGGCTTTTCATCTTGGAGATTTACTTAGTCTATGGAATGGAAACAAGGCTCAGACTGCAACAACTTAGAGAGGGATTTTTTGAAATCTTCATTCTTGAATAACTCTGAAAGGGGCATGGGGATCCTAATTCTCTGAATTTCATGCTCAACAATAAAGGAGGAAGGGGGTTTCAAAATTTCTCTCACTTCTAGGACAGGACCTTTGGCTATTGGTGAGGGATTTTGAGATTTCTTTTCTTTGCTATTGTTTGTTGCATCTTTAGTAGGCTTCTCCGCTATGGAAGAATGATCAGGGATGTCAAGCTTCTCTTCTCTCTTCTTATACCGAAGGTTTTATTTGTTGGGACCACTATTTTCCTTCTCCCCCTTACTCATCTCATTTATTTGGCTATCTATGAGGGATTCCTCATATGCATATTGAGTTAAATGGGGAAATGGGGAGGTGTCTCCAATACAATGAATTTCAGGGTCAAGCTCATCTTATTCCCCATCCTCATTAGCAACAATGTTATTTTGAAGGGGAGTCTATATTTTCTGATCATCCCCATCTCTGTTCCCCTGTTCCCTTGGCATGATCTGAGGAGAACTGTTATTCGGCCTCTTGAAGTTGCATTTGTTATCAACATTTGGGAAATTATTGTAACCTTGCTTCCCTTTGAATTTCATTTTCTCCATTTCTGCAGATAGGGATTTCACCATCTTGGTCAATTCATCTACTTGAGGGTTAGATGCAAAAGAAATAGAGGTTGAGGCCTTAGATCTTCCTCTTCCTCTATCTCTATCATCTTTTCTCCTGAGCCTGTCAACTACCAACACATTGGATTTTATTTCCAGGGCTACATATTGCATGTGAGCCAAGGAAGTAACTCTTCTCTCTCTGAGAAAGAGGTAGAAATTAGGGTCAAAAACACTAGCATAAGTGATTTTCGTAGAGGCTTCTGTAGGCTTTATCTCAGAAGGGATTTTATTGTACATCTTGTTGAATATTTTGGATAAATCAGAGACAGATTCTCCCTCTTTCCTCTTCATAGATCCAAACTTTGTGATATAATACACAGATTATTTGTTATCCCCCCACTATTTCAATAAGGCATCATCTAGATCCTCAATCCCATCAATCGATCTAGGGGTCAAGCCTATGAACCACTTTCTAACCTCACCATCAAGGCTCTGGAAAAAGAATCTCATCCATACATCTTCATTTTCAATATTGATATTGTCTGCATAACTGTAGAAGGTAGCAAGGTGATCTTCAATAGTTATGTCCTCTTCTCCATTGAACTTAGGCATATATTTTAGGTAATATCCAACAGGGAGAGAATTCATGGGTTGAGGTAAGACTAGAGGGGCATATATTGCAATCACTCTGGCATCCATTCTATTTATAGGGGGATTGTCACCTTCCATAGGGATATGAGGTGGAGGAGAAATAGGAGGGGAAGGTCTTCGAATAAGGGAAACTGGAACTGAGCCTCTAAGAGGAAACAAAAATAGAAGAGGATTTGGGGAAAAGGCTACAGGGCTTGGAGGAACAAAGTTTTCCCTTTCTACAAAATCAGTAACTCTAACAGGAGGAGGAGTGGTAAAGCCCGGGGTAGGAAAATCTTCTGAGGCACTAGGTCTAAACCATGGTATAATTTCAGGGGAGAGTGGAGTGACAAGGCTTTATCACTCCAATATCAGACTAGGAGGGGAAAACTCAACATGAACTCTCACAAAATTTAAAGTTTTGGAAACTCCAATAAAAGGTATAACAAAAGGCTGAAAAGAAGAAATTAGAGTTCCTATAGGATAATGAAAATCATTAGAAATACCTGGTTCAATAGTAGAAGTACCTTCATGAAGGGCCTTTCCCTTTCTGATAATTTTCTCTGGGTTAGCTTCAGGTATTTCCAAAGGAAGTTGTGGAGTAGACCTCGTTTGTATGCCTTTGGAAGCCACAACTGAAACAATGGAGTTGCCTATGGATTTGCATCAACAGAGTCACCGCATTGGAGTCTCTAGGTGCATATTTGCAATATTGATGTACTAGGTTCTGATGCACCTTTAGAACCAATAAGCTTTGTCGTTCAATTCCAGGGAAAATCTTCAATTCGTCCCCAGCAACGGCGCCAAAAATTTTATCACTGGAAGTCACCTCTGGATTGTTGTATAGGTAAGCCTAGTACCCATTAGTTTGTATGTCACGGTGAATAATTTAGGAGAGGTCAAATGGTGAAGACTCGGGGTCTTGTCTCTTTAACTCAGAAACAATGGGCTGATACATGTATGTAAATGAGGTCTTTGTCTAACTTTAGTTAGTAAGTTCGTATAGTGGTGAGAAAGTGGAAGGACATGAGGAAAACATGAAGGTATGCTATGGACATCAGGTCTTCCAGCTGCCTCTGGAGGAAAATTTTCAGACACAAGATCCTATTGGATCTGAAAACTTTAAGAAACTGAAAAATGTTGTAACAACAACTGTAATCAATCCTACATTACACTGTAGTCACAACACTCGACTGGATCATCCATGCCCGAGCTCTCAGAATCAGAAACAAAGAAATGAAGGAGAAACTAACTACCATTAAACAAGAAGTCTCAAGTAATTATACATAATCAGAGAACCAAAGGCCTCATAAAAGCTTTGCAATTGGGAGCGTAGCTCTACCATCGACCCTAACAAAATATAAGAATGACTCCTATATACTCAGAACCAAAATCGCAACAACAAGCTCGAGTCATCGCATTGAAGGCGTTACGTCTGGATGCTTCTTGATAGACTTTGCATGCAGTATCTAGTCAGTCGGGAACTTTAGTCAGACGCAATCGCGTTCTAGAATGGGCATGTAAATGAGTTGACTAGTTGAAAGTCCTTTCCTGGGATTTCCATTTATGGTGGAAACGATGTCCAACCACTACCAACTGCTTCAATAACTACTTCATTGGGATCTGAAAGGCCCAAGTCAACTCTGCACCTCAAGGACGTGGTATTTTTCCCTTGGCTGTCTGTTGCTTCGTTGGACCGCTACAAGAGGACCCAGTTGGTGGATGTGAATAAAGATGATGGGGCAGAGCCGGTTGGTGAAATTGACGTGGAATCAACAGATGAGGGATGGCCAGGTGGATAGACGTGACAGAGGAAAATTGATTGGGACAATGAGGGAGGCATAAAACGTGTGTGCTGAGGTGTAACAGGAAAAAGGTAAAGTGGCAAGGGACCATGATGTGGAGGCAGAAGAGATACTGTGATAGTAAGTGTAGTGGGGACAACCTGCCTAGATGGAGGTGAGATGGAGTATGAGGGGATAATACATGGCAGGAGATGGTAGGCAGAAGTGAAGAGGGATATGATGCGGAGGTGAATGGAGGACATGTGTGATGAGGGGGAGCGAGAGATGTGATAGGTGAGGGAGAGAGATGGAGTGGTGGACAGATGGTAGTGGGAGGATGGAGTGGTAAGAAGGAGTGGTAAGTGGTCTACTCGGAGGGGGGGGAGAGTGGTAAGCAGTAAAGGTTGGGGGGAGGGGTCCAAGTTCATGAGGAGGCACCATGACAGTGGGGGGCCTGCATTCAAAAACCACCAACTCAAACCCCCCTCCCATTAAAGGTAGAATGACAATGGGGGGTCTGATATGGGCCCTGCACTGTAGATCCGAGCGCACAGATCTCAGTCGCCCATATCTACGCACTTCTTAGCGTGACGCGTCCGTGCACACAAAACTTAGGATAAGTGGGTTTTTATCCTTTTTCTTGCCTCTTTTTACCAAAATGCCAACTTCTTAGGGAAACAGATCCCTTTACAAATAAATGTGATAACAGAAGATACAACTCCCTAAATTCTCCAGCTATAATTAGAAGGGGGATCCAAACCCTAGTTTACAGGCTCCAACATGAAGGAAGCTCCAACTCCCTCTGTTCTCTCACTCCAACTAGAAGGAGGTTGTGACCCTTTGATTTACAAGATAAAATTTGAAGGAATATCCAACTCCTTTTGTTCTATGGCTCCAAATAGAAGGTGGCTACAACCCCCTAATTGTAATGTCCCCACATTGGGACATCATTATATTACATAATCTTATATTGACCAGAGTAACCAGATGGGGGTGATAGAGAGTACAAGGGATATTGAGGGGATTTATTGGGCCCAAATTGCATCAATCATATTATTTCATCATAATGATCCATTCCACACAACTTGGATTTGGTTTTGTTGCATTCCAACGATTTTTGTAATTTTGAGTTATTTTGGGCTATATGTTAATTAAAATCACTAAGGAGGTCATATTGGGAGTAATACTTGGAGGAACCTCTTAGTGTAATAGCTCATTGGAATCGAGAGTAATATCACTATAGTATAGGATGATGAGAAGTGAATTTCAGTGGTCAGAGAAGCCACAAGGAGGGATAAACCACTCTTTAGAGGTAAAATGGTTAATTATTTAATTAAAGTGTTTTAATTAATTAATTAATAATTAAATAAAGTAAAAGTCACTTGGAGAGACAAGGTGAGAAAGGAGGATGAAAGAGATATAGGGGCCTCTACTCTCTTATTATGTTTTTTATCATTTTAATATCTGGATTCTTGCTAGTGAGCCCATGCACTTGGGGGTTTTGACTTAACACACCCTAAAGATCAGCTTGGTGGTGAAATATCCCACCCAACCTAGTCCAAGCTTGGTCACGAAACTGAAATATTCCTTCTTCACCATTGTACATCAGATCTATTCAATCCTAAGTGAATTCTACATCCTCTACGGGTAAAAAGATAAGGGTTGCGCAACTACATGGGGTTTCCAGCATGAGGGCACACCACCTTGAGGATAGTAGCTCGATCTGGAGAGAGGAGAAGGAATATGGGGAAAGGGGATTTTGGGTATTCTTGGTATGGCCTAGGGCACCTTATTTAGCCTATTCTAGAGGGTTTTACTCAGTCAGATTATTTATTGTAGTTTGGCATGAGTTGGAGAGAAAGAGGGCGCACTACAGATTGAGGATTCAACCTCTTGGTGGGTCAATTCTTCATTATTCAGCCTGGGAATTTTTGAGGGGGTTTCCCTTGGCCTGATATATAGTTTGGTACCTTTTTCATGGGATTTGACAACTATATTATTGGAGGCTAAATTATTAGCTTGGTTAAACTAGGAGGGCACATCTGTTATTGGAGATAGTGTGGTTTGGGGGTCTTTCGATTGAGGTAATTCTTTGAGATTTCTTATACCTTATTGCCATCACCTGATCTATATTCTGACATATTTTAGCAAAGGTTTGGTCCATTAGAGAGGATTTTGTATGTTCCTTGGGCCATTCCAGTTAGGAAATGTGCATTGTGCCAGAGAGGGCATCACCTACAACAGAGGATATCCATTGGTCTTCAGTGTTACTTGGTTTTCATCTTGTAGATTATTTTGGAAGCTTGGAACTTCTTATATATTGTTTCTTGGAGGCTTTATCAGCCCAACACTCTATTCACTTATATGTATTCCATATCTGCACCATTTTTGTATGAGGTTAAAGAACTATTATTAATAAATTAGATTTGAGGTATTTATGGCTATTTCTTGTGTTGTTGATCTTGCATATCGTTGAGTAAATTATATTGCTATATATTTTGATTATTGGCTGAAAACACACATCAAACCATCATATTAAACCCCATCACAACTCATGAGACTTAAGTCTGCAAAGTGTTTGACAAAATGCCACAACCAGAAAACACATAAAATCAATGAAAAACACAATGTTTCTGGCATAATGGCTTGGAAACATTACAGTGGTATCAGAGCGAAGATTCCTCCCAGCTTGAGGGGTATTCCATAAGGAGATATGGATACTAAGGACTTTGATAGAGATATTGTATGTTGTGAATGGGAATATTACACCCTTAGTGAGAGATTTAGGGCTCAAGTAACACTCCAATAGTTTATATCCATAAAAAATCCTAGGTGGAGCAAGGATGATGTTACATATTGGGTCAACATAGAAGAGTAAAATAGAGCCAGAGTAGCTAAATGGAGGGAATCACATATTATCCCTACACCTATTAGGAGTAGGGAGATTTTCTACAATTTCAAAGAGTCTTGCGAGCCAGACCACAGATGTAGGGGTAAAGGGAAGGTGCACATTATTGAGGTGCACTATGATAGTGAGGATGGGGAGTTACGGGAGGATGCAACCATAGATGCCTATTTACAGTAGTCTGATGAGGCTAGTGACTCTTTCACATTTGAGGGACAATTGGATGGATAGGATGATAGCACATGTTATTTATCTTCCACTTCAGGAAGTGTTGAGCATTCAACACTTCAACATAGCGGTGACACGTGTGAGGATTCACACAAGTTAGAATTGATATATGATGAGAGTAAGAGGTCATATGACCTACCCTTGGGTGTAGACATGACTATCATGAAGTCATGCATGG
Organism: Picea engelmannii; assembly: GCA_009831015.1. Classification (NCBI taxonomy): domain Eukaryota; kingdom Viridiplantae; phylum Streptophyta; class Pinopsida; order Pinales; family Pinaceae; genus Picea; species Picea engelmannii. The sequence goes on along the minus strand of ML781871.1, from coordinate 368,896 downwards.
AGGAGGACGAGCTTCCTATGATGATCGTGACACATTTTTCATGTTTTCAAACACCTATGATAGCCATGACACATGAGGATATCAATGGAATATATGATATGGTGGAGGATCCTTGTGTGAGGATTATACATCATGGCCATATGGATCTATAGACCCAAGAGGAGAGACATTGCTTGGAGACAGTAGACCTTACACAAACCTATCAGGATGAGGATATTGAGTGACCTCTTTTGGAGACTCCATTGTTTGATTAGGTTGTGGAGACAGACAATTTGATGGGACACTTACTTCCAGTACCGGTCTGCAGTGATGAGGATGCAGTCCTTATTGGTAGGGATAATCATAGCATGTGTCTAGACACATATGTATGGGATCTAGGTCCATATGATAGTAGCAAGCTGAGTGCACATGAGGATACAACTTCCCATATAGGATACAGTGTGATTCAGATGGGGGTAGCAGTTGGTGATGGTGTGCAATGGCATACAAGAGGACCTAGTAGCACAATTGACAATAGGAAGTTCAATGGCTTATCTTTTGTAGAGACTGTTGTTGGAGATTCCATGGTTGACAATAATAGTGAGGGGCATGAGGTATCACCTCAGTAGGAATGTGATTAGGAGTAATGATACTTGGTAGGAAAGTTGAGAGTCAGTGAGGACATGATCATGAAAGCCACTAGATGCATGGAGGACACACATGCATTGGTGATAGATTATTGCTAAAGGGAATATATGGAACATGATAGCTTATACCGGGGACTTATCATGGATGACTTTAATACTCTTAGAGAGAGAGTGACCATGATGAGGGTCGACTACCAAAAGTTGTTTATGGAAAAAGATTACCTATTGGAGGTTGGCGAGATGTATCACAGGGCCTTCAGGGAGAAGGAGTTGGAGGTGGACCGACTCACTCATTAGTTGGTGAGCACACGAGGATTCTTGAAAGGAACATAGATATCCCTTCAGGAATCAAAGTCTATATTGGAGGATCTCATTGAGGAGACTGGTCAGAGATACACCATATCTATCTCGACAGAGAGTCATATATGTTCCTTAGTTACATTACTAAAGGATGTATGGGTGTTACAAGGGCCACCATTTATGAATATTTCTGAGACAGTCAGTCATACACATACACATGAGTACTCGAGAGCCAGGGGTAGTTACAAGGACACTTTCTTTTGTGTTCCAGGATTGGTCGATGTCCACTGTAATGTTAAATTATGAGCTTGATTTCTTATGTGGATTAATTCTTTTATTTTCTTCAACACTTTGATTCTAGCTTGATACACTTCAACAATACCAAATCATAATCGAATAGAAATAACTATGTAGATAAGTAAGCATGCACATCAACAACACATATACCTCAGGGAAACCCTGTACAGGGAGAAAAACCCTCTATAGGGAGAAAAACCCTCTACAGGGAGAAAAACCCCAACAAACGATATTCCTTTATTGCATTAATAATGTAAGATCACTTACAAACACCCACCATGAATGTTTTTCTCTTAAAGATCTTTCCAAGATGACTCTGAACTGACAAATACCTAAGAGACCTTGCTAAAATACACCTCTGATATGCTTCCTCTATTGTTGATATACAAAATTGATATGTTTCTTTGGTATGATGCCTCTTTATCATTGATATGCTCCTCTATTGCTTCTCCCTGAACCTGCATATCAAAACTATGTTGAAGAGAGGGGTCGACCTCTGCTTATATAGGATGAAGAGGAGAGGCTCGAAATAGTAACTTATTTGCATGAGTTAATCATAACCCAGATTCATACTTTAGTTCAAACTTATAACTAGACTTGAGACTTGAAGATTTACTTTGAAAATAGAACTAGACTTGAGACCTTAGTTACACCTCAACATTACACTTTAGTTTGAAAATAGAACTAGACTTGAGACTTCAATTACAACTCAACATTACACTTTAGTTCAAAAATAGAACTAGACTTGAGACTTCAGTTACAACTCAACATTACACTTTAGTTCAAAAATAGAACTAGACTTGAGACTTCAGTTACAACTCAACATTATAGTTTAGTTCAAAATAAGAACTAGACTTAAGACTTCACTTACAACTCAACATTACACTTTAGTTCAAAAATAGAACTAGACTAAAGACTTTAGTTACAACTCAACTCTTTACAAGGCAATTAAAAATTCTCATCATGGTGGATAATGTTACACGTGCCAATGCACTATATCAATACATTTATATCATTTTGAATATTAGGAATATCGTTTGTTTCTAGCTCATAGGAATTTTCTATTCAACCTAACGTTTGCTAGATGCCTTGACTTTTTCTCATGGCTCATAAGGTTTGACTAGGCTCACATAGGTTGTATGTTCCCCCTAAATTTTTCACTAGAGTGTCTATGATCATAGAGGTTGTACGTTCCCCCTGAATTTTGCAGTAGACTCACATAACATCTTGTTTGTCCTGACTTTTGGTTTGACTCACAGAGCTTGTACGTTCCCCCTGGATTTTGTCAATACCTCACAAGACTAGTTGATTTTCCAAATCTCCTTGGCTAGCCTTAGGGTGGCCCATATGGCCTCTCATTGGAGAATGACTATTGATGATGCTAAATTTAACACTCCCTCTCAGCGAGGGTGTCATTCTAAACCACACCAAGATTACCTCTCAGCTGCAAAAAATGTCTCGAGGTCAGAGGCTTGGTCAGGATATCGACTACCTACTTGCTCGTGGATATGTACTATAACTTTACAGTTTTTCTTTGGACCAAGTCTCGGATGTAGTGGTACCTCATGTCAATATTTTTTGACCTGTCATGAAATACCAGGTTCTCTGTCAATTTTATGCAACTTTGATTGTCACAATGAACCACCATCTTCTTGAGCTTGTCACCAAACAACCCAGAAACCGATTTTCTGAGACATACTGTTTCCTTGATAGCATCACTTGCTACAATGTAATCAACCTCTATTGTACTCTGTGCAATGAATCCATGCTTCTAGCTTGACCAAGAGATCATAGTGGATCCTAAACTAAAGCAGTATCTGGAAGTACTCTTCCGATCCACTGGGTTTCCTTCCCAGTCAACATCTGCATACCCATGCATAAATAAACCACTACTAGATGTGTATATTAGACCATAAGTAATGGTCCCTATGAGATATCTGAAGATGTTATTTTCTACCACCCAGTTTCTTTGTCTTAGTTCAGTCATGAACTGACTCATTGCAATCACTGCATAACATATATCTGGCATAGTGTGGATCATGTACATCAATGATCTAATTAGCTACCTATACATGGTGGGATCCACCAAATCTGAACCTGTATTAGAATCATACAACTTCCTCAGGTTGGTAACCATTGGAGTAGACATGGATTTGCAATCCATCATACCAAACCTCTTTAGTACATCCACTATGTATTTTCCTTGTGCTAGAAATATCTTTCCCTGTCTTTTCCACACTTCCAATCCTAGGAAGTAATGCATCAACCCTAAGTCTTTCATCTAGAATTATGAGGTTATCTCCCTGTTACACCAGGCTATTATACCTTCATCTCTTGTTAGAAATATATCATCAACATATAATATTAATATAACATGTTGATCACCTCTTACCTTGAAGTACAGATGTGCATCAACATCACTTTTCTGAAATCCCATGCTTTTAAGAAAGCCATCAATCCTGTCATACCAAACTCTGGGATCCTGCTTAATACCATATAAGGCCTTCCTTAGCTTGCATACATGAGTGACTTTTTTATGTAGTACAAAACCATATGGTTGTTCCATAAATACATCATGTTCAATCTTTCCATTCAAGAATGTTATTTTTACATCCATCTAATGTAGCTTCCAACCAAGAATGAAAGCTAAAGAAATAATAGTTTGAATGGAGGTATACCTGGCTACAGGGGAAAAATTCTCTTCGTAGTCGATTCCTTCTTTTTGAGTGAAGCCTCTGGCTACAAATCTTTCTTTGAAATTTTCCACACTTCCATCAGCTGCATGTTTGATCTTATAGATCCATTTGGAAGAAACCATTGATTTGTCTTTTGCCTCGGCACAATGTCCCAAACATTGTTCTTTATAATAGACCTATATTCCTCAAGCATGGAATCCTTCCATACTTGTAATTTATATTCTTCTTCAAATGAAGAAGGTTCAGCATCACTAATGCTGCTCATCAATGCAACATAGCCTCCAAACCTATGAGGCCCCTTCCTTTCCCTTAAAGTTCCTTTGGGAGAAATTGTCCTTTCTGCTTCCCGTACTATTTCTTTAAGCCACCATGGTTTCCCTTTGGGTGGATGTTCTTCAATATTTCTTTCTAACACTTCAGCACATTCTAGGGGCTCATTACTTGGCCCTTCACGAGGTTCCTCCCTCTGATCATCTGACTCTTCATTTTTAGAATAGGGTGAAGATGGTTGAACTGCATCTAATTCTTGTTAAATCTCTCTGGATTTCTTAAATGTGGCTTCCTCATGGAAGGTCACATATTTTCTCACCTTTATTTGCCTTGACCTAGTACATAAATCCTGTAAGTCTTGGAGTTCTCATTGTACCCCAAAAAAACACCTTTATTTCGATAAGGTTCCATCTTTGTCCTCTTTTCCTTAGGGGCATGAATATACACAGGACACCCAAATATCCTTAGATTCCCTACTTTAGGTTTGATCCCTGAGAAGACCTCTTCAGGAGTCTTGTCCTTCAAGATAGCATGTGGACATCTGTTCTGAATATACATGGTAGTGGAGGTAGCTTCTACCCATAAATAATTTGGCATATCCTAGTCAAACATCATCTCTTTCACTGCCTCACTAATTGTCATGTTTTTCCTTTTAGCAACTCCATTTTGCTAAGGGTTATATGGCACGATCAATTGTCTCTCGATTCCCGCTGACTTGCAGAAATCCTCAAATTGAAGAGATTCAAACTTTCCTCCATTGTTTGTTCTAAGGATTATGATGTGTTTCCCTGTCTTCTTTTCAATAAAGGCTTTATACTCTTTGAATTTATCAAACGTGTCACTTTTAGATTTAAGAAAATATATCCAACATTTTCTTGAGTAATCATCAATAAAAATGACATAATACAAACAACCACTGAGTGAGGGAGATGACATGGGACCACATACATCAAAATGAACCAGATCTAAGATGACCTAAGCTCTATTGTCACTACTAGGAAATGATTTCTTTATATTTTTACCTAGCATGCATCCCTTACAAATTTCATTTTTAAAAAGAGAAATAGAGGGCATGCCACATACCATGTTATGTAGATCTGGAAGAGCTTTGTAATGAATATGTCCAAGTCTTCTATGCCACAACTCACTAGAGCTAGTCACATCATGAGTCAATGCCTGAACTAACTTTCCTGACACGACGTATAGTCCTCCACTGTGAGTTCCAATGGGTTTTGTTGTACTTAAGTGGCTACCTTTAGCCCATAGTAGTGCCTTCCTGCCCTTGAAGATCACCCAATATCCCTTTTCCTCAAGGGTTGCAATTGATACTAGATTTTTCCTGAGCCCTTGAACATATAATACTTCATCAATATGAAGTCTAGCCCCAGATTCCAATCTGAAGGAGATAGAGCCTAATCCCTCTATCTTGTAGCATTTTTCATCCCCAAGCTCAACATGCTCTGCAAAATATTTTGTCTCAAAATCTGAGAGGATCTCTTTGAACCTTTTCATGTGCTTTGATGCACCACTGTCTACTAAACAAGTTTTTGGCCCCGTGAAAACTAAACTGGATAAGGCAGAAACCAAGTAATTTTCTTTTCTATTTTCTTTCTCATTAGAAGGACATTTCTGATTTATTTTGTATTCATCATCCTCAACAGTTGAGTCATGATGTTTCCCTTTCCTTGGATATTTCTTTCTAAACCAACAATCTTTAGAAAAATGATCCAACTTATTACAACTAAACCATTTAATATTAGATGTATCAATATTCTTTCCTTTGAATGTACCTTTGGTGTTTGGATTCCTTTGAGAGCCTTTCTAGAAAGTGCCTTTCTTCTTTCCTTTGAATATTGATGCTAAATCTGAGTGCTCTTCTTTCATTGGCTCGCTCCTGGTAGCTTTACGACTCTCCTCCTTGAGGCAATCATTCCATAACCTCTCAAATGTGGGCTGAATCTCTCTCCCACTTACACTAGATAAGAAGATTTTCCACGAAGAAGGAAGACCGTAAAAAATGGCCTACACTAAATCATCATCGACCACTATCACCCCTATGACCAAAAGATAATCTCTGATCCGGGTTATACTGGAATAGAAAGATTCCACTGATGCACCTTTCTCTATATTCAATTAATTAAGCTTGTGCTTAAGTGTCCTCTTCTGACTTGGAGCCTGTTTCTTATACAAATTTACCAAGGTATCCATGCAGTCCTTGGCAGTCATTAACGAAGTCATTGCATAAATTATACTATCTTTGACTGAGTCAAAGATGATTCTCTTGGCCTTTTATTGACTCTTCTTGAAGGTCACTCTTCCTGCATTACTCGTGGGTTCCTCCACCACTGTGATCACATACTTCTCAAGATCATGCTCTTGCAAGATATTTGTTATCTGGAGCTTCCACACATTGAATTTGGTATCTCCTTCGAGCCTATTCTCGACCCTGAATGAAATGGAGGATGCCATGGACTTCACACTGGAAACTTAATCAAGCTATATTGGATATGTGTGTACCTAATTGTTTCAGGATAAATTCATGAGTGCGGACACAGACCAATCTCCCTAGATCCACCTGGATCTAGAACAAAACAAGACATAATAATACACTTTCCCTAGACTTAACCTATTGAATGAACTAAGAAGTAAGGATTGTGGACATACCTTATGAACGCTTTCCTTATATATCTGTTGTTCCAAGATTCACTCCAATTCTCTTGCACCGTTCAGATCACAACAGTACAAACCAATCGAAGTAAAGGCATATTAATATATTCAATGGCTAGTCTATACATATGATCAAGGAATTATGTAATAAAGTGACATCATCTTTATGGGAAAGGGACATATTACTGTATTGAGTTAATTGAAAGTGAAACTTACAACCTGAGCCTTGATGTCATAGGTCTCCTTTCAATGGATCCTAGCTCTGACACACACACTTGCTCATGCATGAAGAAAATCAACCACATATGATGACCTTGCTGTTGTCTCTAGCTGCTATAACATCAGTCCTCCATACAGTCTTGCACTAATTCTCCAATCAATCTCTTGCTAGTTTGCTTATAACCTTTTCCTTGAGCCATCTCCTCAATATATAGGAGAATATAGATTATTTACTTGGATAGGGAATGATCCCAAGATATATGGAATGCCAGTACTTGAACAACCATTCGAATGCCAACTCACCCTTCTAGAATATTCCCTTCTAGAAGGTTCAAGATTTTTATCTTTTTCCTCTTTAAGAACATGTTCGCACCCTAACAATGAGTACAGTGCGAGAAGTTCACACCCCAAGTGAATGCATCCTGCGAGAATCAAGCATTCTCGCAGGAGAATATATAGTAGCCTGCGAAAATCTCCAAAAATATGATTTCTGGAACTAGACAAGTGTAACTTTTCCCAGGAAATTGTTCTTAGTGAAGAGTTTGATTCTCCATCATCATGACATTATCATGACATCATCCCGATGACCAAAAATGTGGATAACAGAATGCCCCCCAAAGTCTGAGAGTGGAACCAGTGACAGTCGATAGACTTTGTAAGCTGCATGTGTGTGTCAAGAACTAAGAGCACATCTAATCAGAGACCTGCAAATATCCAAGCATCAACAGACTATCATGTATACCAATTTTGAGGTAAGCATTCCCATACTCAGATCATAGACTGATGACATCATAAACAAAGGTCATGGCCACCAATCATACACTGTGGATCCATGCAGTCATAATATAACACAGCCACCTGAATACACTATGGATCTGTGTGACAAATTTTAATCAAGACGACATAGCCACGAAACATACACAGTGGATCTATGTGTCGCAAATAATACATACTCCATCGCAACCTGGATCTCAAAGACAATATCCAGGGTCTTCAATCTCATCGCCCAAAGTACGAATCTGACCATGTGATTAATGTGTCGAAGTCGAACATGGTAGAAACCACTTGATTACCAGTCATTGATATATACCATTAACAAGTGCGAGGGAAATCACCATTGATGTCAATGACTCCCAATGTATGATAGTACAATCCATCGACTGTAAATAAATGAGTTGATGTCGAACACTCGACGGAATCTCTCGATCAGGGGTCAATGATGTAAACCCACTGTCGAAAGCGAGAAACTTGCCACTGAGGCATGCAAGCTTCAAGGTACTAAATAATTTCTAAGTCTTGATTCTGGATAATGTGCTGAAGTCGACAGAACAAGACTCATCATAGGAGGGCCTTGATGTATCCCCCATCAGTGACACGAAATGAGTAACAAAGTTTGAAATTGAAACAGAGTACAAGGCAATTGGACTTTGGACACAGGGAAGGCCGACACGAAGTGAAAGGATAACTGCAGATGGCCGACTCAATAGAGGTTTGGACTGCTTTTGAACATATGAATGACACAACCAATGATTTCGCAGCATTGACTCAAATATGACACATGGAAAGACCTTGTTATCAAATCGAATGAGAGACAAATGGATTTCCCAAACCGGCTTCAAATGATGAATAGGGGGTGTCATGTTCAACAGCGACACTTACTGCCAATTAACCCAAAGATGAAACATATCCCTTTCCCAAAATTTCCCCCACCATTTCTGGCAAGTACCTCTTTATTTTTACGCAAGCTTGAAGAGGATCACATATGCTTGTTGATATAAGCTCATCCTTCGGACGAGTCCCTTGGAGTATTTTTAACGAACCCTAAGAAGGAGTGGTTCGGTCCCATCACGGGAGTTAAAAGAGAACTCTCTCAGTTCCTTTTTTGTACAATAGTCCAACGAGACTGAAAAAGGGTTAAACTATCGCTCGAAGGACGCACACTTCAAATACTTTAGCGAGGGTGAAAATAGCAAGATCGCTTGGCAATCTTTTCATGTTTAGAGAGTCTGAAAAGAGCTTAAAGAGAACTCCAGGGGGGTTCCTTTTTCGTATAACCACAGCAAGCCCGAAAAAAGGATAAAAGTATGCTCAATCGCATTCTCATGTATTTTCGAGCACGAGAACAGACAAAGACTAAGCTCAGGATTGTTTTTATTTTTACACAAGCATTAAAACAAAGCAAAACTATGCTTGGGATAGATTTTATTTTTACACAAGCTTAAAAACTAAAAAAAACTATGCTTGGACCTAGTTTCATTTTTACACAAGATTGAACCAAAGGAAACTATGCTTGAGGTAGGTGGTTTCATTTTTACACAAGCTTGAACCATATAAAACTTTGCTTGCGACTTCCTAACGCATAACATATGGATGATTGGTACTTATCCCCCAGCTTAAGAAACCAGTGGTTCTAACTTCAGCATGAAGTCCAGAGGCTGAGGTCAAAATGCCCCCCAAGCTTCATTTTATCCAACGACAAAGGCAGAGGAAATGAAGCTTCAAATACTAGATGAAGGACTTGACTCAAACAAAGAGGGGGAAAACTATTTCATTTTTTAACGAGCTTGACATAGAAACAAGAACTATGCTCGTAACCTCTGTTTCATTTTTTAACGAGGAAGAATTTTTTTATTGGATAAATCCATAAGTGTGGACACAAACCGATCTCCCTAGATCCACCTGGATCTAGAACAAAACAGGACAGAATATACCGCTTTCCCTAGATCTAACTATTGAATTAAATGGGAAGTGAGAAGAAGATATGTACCTTGTAATCGCTTCCTTAATCTTTGTTGCTCTAGCTTCGCTCCAGTGCTCTTGTGCAATCAAGATCAAACAACACAAACCAACCAAAGTGAAAGCAAATAATATATCCAATAGCTAATCTATACATATGATCAAGGAATTATGTAATAAAGTGACATCAGCTTTATGGGAAAGAAACATATTACTGTATCATATTAAATGTGAAAGAGAGATTACAACCATTGCCTTGATGTCGTAAGGTCCCTTCCTACTGTCCTTCGTTCCCCACACACTTCTTGATCCAAGGATTCTGAAACCATAGATCTGATAGCTACTCACGATCTATCTTGACAAAGCAAATCTGAAAGCCACTCCAATCAAGCTAATAATTCCAAGCCAAAGAACCCACAAGCTAACAAAATCTCAAGCTAACTTTCTCCATGAGAACTCCTCTCCTTTTATAAGTTGAAGAGGATAAGGTGAGGAGGTTAGGATAATCCCACTAAATCATGAAAGCGAGTAAGATCCAAACCATTCGGATGCCACCTCACCATGGAAGTTTCTCCTTCTAGAAGATTCGAGAAAATGCTCGTTTTTCCACGTGCTGGCATTCTCGTACCCTAGCTATAGTGCAACCTGCGAACTGTTCGCACCTTGGCTATAGTGAAACCTACGAGAATTGGTCATTCTCTCACCCTGCCTATATAGCAACCTGTGAACATCCATTTTTATAAGGCTTTTACATAGGAAAAAGCAACTTCTTTTCTTAGGAGAAGTTCTTCTCCCTTCTCTCTTTAGGAACTCAGGCCACTGACCCCTCTGAAGGCAATGGATAGGTTTACATCATTAACGATCATAAGGATGACAAAAATAATGTGTAACGGAGAGCCCCCCAAAGTATGAAGTTAGAACATAGTGATAGCTGAAATACTTTGTCTAGTGTGTGTAGGGAAAAAGGAACAATCAGTCGGAAACCTGCAAACATCCAAGCATCAGCAGAATATCATGTATACCAATTTTGAGGTAGGCATTCCCATACTCAGATCATAGACTGATGACATCATAAACAAAGGTCATGGCCACCAATCATACACTGTGGATCCATGCAGTCATAATATAACACAGCCATCTGAATACACTGTGGATCTGTGTGACAAATTTTAATCAAGACGACATAGCCACAAAACATACACAGTGGATCTATGTGTCGCAAATAATACATACTCCATCGCAACCTGGATCTCAAAGACAATATCCAAGGTCTTCAATCTCATTGCCCAAAGTATGAATCTGACCATGTGATTACATGTGTCGAAGTCGAACATGGTAGAAACCACTTGATTACCGGTCATTGATGTATACCGTTAACAAGTGTGATGGAAATCACCATTGATGTCAATGACTCCCAAGGTATGATAGTACAATCCATCGAATGTGAATAAATGAGTTGATGTCGAACACTCGACGAAATCTCTCGATCAGGCGTCGATGATGTAAACCCACTATCGAAAGCGAGAAACTTGCCATTGAGGCATGCAAGCTTCAAGGTACTAAATAATTTCTAAGTCTTGATTCTGGATAATGTGCCGAAGTCGACAGAACAAGACTCGTCACAGGAGGGCCTTGATGTATCCCCCATCAGTGACACGAAATGAGTAACGGAGTTTGAAATTGAAACAGAGTACATGGCAATTGGACTTTGGACACAGGGAAGGCCGACACGAAGTGACAGGATAACTGCAGATGGCCGACTCAATAGAGGTTTGGACTTCTTTTGAACATATGAATGACACAACCAATGATTTGGCAACATTGACTCAAATACGACACATGGAAAGACCTTGTTATCAAATTGAATGAGAGACAAATGGATTTCCCAAACCAACTTCAAATGATGAATAGGGGGTGTCATGTTCAAGAGCGACACTTACTGCCAATTAACCCAAAGATGAAACATATCCCTTTCTCAAATTTTCCTACACCATTTCTGGCAAGTACCTCTTTATTTTTATGCAAGATTGAAGAGGATCACATATGCTTGTTGATATAAGATCATCCTTCGGACGAGTCCCTTGGAGTATTTTTAACGAACCCTAAGAAGGAGTGGTTCGGTCCCATCACGGGTCTGTCAATGTTTGTTTAACGAGTCCAGAGATAGAAAACTCGAAGGTTTTTCAAGATTATAGAGTTTGGAA
>ML781871.1:318003-341413 GCA_009831015.1 Picea engelmannii | reverse complement strand
GAGGTTGGTTTTCACCCCCAGCCTCACAAAACAACTTCATCTAAAATCTTTCTAACAACTCACTAAGTTGTCCTCCACAGGAGGTGCCAAAAGAAAATTTTAGTCTAGGTAGGATTTCGGGGGTAGGCATCCAAATAAACCCCTGTTATCTTGTTCTCACAATTTCAAACATAGAAGTTGACGAATAGGGAACTTCAAAATCCTCCAAGTCCAGTGTTCCAATCACCATAAGGTAGGGAGATACCCGTGAAGGGTCGAAGGCCGAGGTCCGGTTTTTCTGTGCGTCCCCCCTTGAGGCACCCACCTCTTGGACGGGATCCATCCCATGACCCATTTCTTAGGCCGAAAATCTAAATGCCACGCTTGGACCGAGGTACCTAGTGACCAATTTTAGGACATCTACCCAGGTAGTGGTTGTGGGCTACAATCGCACCTTGATTGGATTTTGTGTGGCTATGGGGAAGTATCGCCATCTCTTTCGGGATATTTCCCCCTTTACCCCTCATTATAACCAGTTATTTCATCCTTCACTAGTGTCTCTTCCGGTGACTTCAGACCCCACTGTTGAGAGCTATTGGAAGGTCCAGTGCTATTTGAGAGGAAGGACGTTACGTCTTCTAGGACACGAGCATTTTTCTTTATTTTTTGATTCCTCCACGCGGAAAAAAACCCTCTTACCCACATATATTCTTCTTTCTCATTTATGTATGATGCACATCTGATTATAGTTTGACTTTGATATATATATTGTGTAGACCATCACAGCAAAAGGCTCTTGTTTCTATATTTTCTCTCACCACTTGTTGCACACATTTCACAAAACTAGTCTGACATCATAGGGGAACCACAGAACCCCCATCGTTCACGACGCTTGCTCAATCTTCCTCCTATCTTAGGGGGAGTATCTGGTCATACCCGCTCAACGGTACCTCCTTCACACACTCCTGTGAGTGCTACTGTCCTAGGATCAGCTTTGCTTGGTTCTACCTTACTTGGGTCCAATTCCAAAGGTCATACATTCACTCACTCTCCTTTGCACGAAGGCGGGGGGCCCACTTCCTCGTAAGGAGGGAGCACCAACCGACCTAGTCCCCATCAAGGGTCAGGTTCACAACACACCATGGCCGGAGCTAATCCTCCACCCCCACTACAGATTCCATACTTGGAATCTCTCAACATTTCGGATCTCACCAAGCTCACCAATGATCCTATATTGCACGACGCCACATGGCCTGCAATGCCAAACAAATTTCCTTCAGACATACCAAAGTTTGAAGGGAAGGTAGGGGATGACCCCGCCAATCATGTCATGACCTTTCACCTATGGTGTTCTTCCAATAGCATCATGGACAACTCTATCAGATTGTGACTATTTCAACGCACACTTACCGGCCCATCAGCCAAATGGTATGTCGAAGAAAAATCAGGGTCCCACACGACTTTTGAATCCTTGGCCAAATCCTTCTTAACTTTCTTCCAATTACCCATCCGACATGACAATGATCTAGAACTACTGTCTAATTTCAAACAGTCCTCAGCCACCCACATCACTGACCACATTCATGTGTGGCATAGGCGACGTAGTTTGTGTAAAGCAGAAACCACCAAGCAACAATGTCTTGACTGGTTTCTTAGATCACTTGTCGCTCTCCTCGGTAAGGATGTCGCTTCCACCTTCCCACAATCCGAAGAGGAAGCCATCAGTAAAGCCCAACAATATGACCTCATCTACACACAGTCAGGGTACTTATACACGATACTTCCTGATCTTCTGAAACCTGTGCCATTTGGTCAAGACAAACCCGGGATGTCTCACTCAGCAGACGGGCTAATAGGCACCACCACGCACCATAGTCCACAACCTCAACCACTACCGATGTATGGGACACCTCAATACCCACCAGCATATGGGGGAACTTCTTATTACCCCCCACCCCCTTACCAACAACCATACCCTATTTCTACACCTCCACCCATTAGTGGACCGACACCGGCACCTCCCATACATCCACCTCTTCCAAACACCAGTGGTCCCCCCTCCACATCACCTTATAGTAATAGTGAAAGCGCCACGCCTTCCTATGTACCTTATGGAGCAGCACCACCACAGAACCCTTACTTTCCCTTTCCGGTTCCTCCACAACCGATGGCTCCCCCACATCCTCATACGGGGGTAACTTTTGTTCAACCCTCTGCTGCTCAACAATATCAAAATTTTGAACAGTTGAACACAGCCAATCCCACTCATCCATCCAACAACACCAAGAGGAAAGGACGGAATAGGAATAACAACAATCCTGGTCAAGGCGGGAATCAACCCCCACAGCATCAACCCACTGGGGGCAACCAGAACCAAGGGAACCAAAACCCCCAAGGGGGAAATAACAATAAACGCCAAGGGTGGAATACTGTTAAAACTATCCACCCTTGTGCTCTTTGTGGCATATATGGTCATTTCACTCACCATTTCCCACAGATCGCTGATTTGAAAGGGTTGAAGGACTCTGGAAGTCTTCCCCCTTCTCCTATGCAACCTGCCCCGCAGCAGGCACAACAACAATATGCGCAACAACCTCCTCCCGCTGTGCTGCAAAATATTATCCCACATCAAGGCGTTATAAACACCCAGCAGGACACGCAGCATCCCCCAGCTCAGGTGGGTCAATACCATAATCCCAACAATCCAGCAGAGCGAACAATTCTCCTCACCAGTGAGGAAGAAATCCTTCTGCAAACACGCAATCGTCAGTATCCTGCAACAACTGAGTCTACCCCTACACCTCCAGAAACAAAACCTACACTGACATGACCTCCTTTGGTGATCCCTCGCCCTTCTTCCGAACCACCATTATGCATCCCTCGCATCCCATTGCGTAGGAATGTCCACAACCCATAGGCTAGGGCAACACATAACTACAACTTGGTAGATGACTTATCACAATCCCCGGCTGACATGTCAGTTTTGGAAGTCCTCCAGACTTGTCCTACTCAGCGGAAATCACTACTTTCTGCCCTAGGCGCAGTCGACCTAGCCGATACTCGACTCATCACCTTTGATCTTGATAGCTACGAACCGCGTCTTCCCACCGCAGTTTCTATTCAAATACCGGTAAAAATACAGAACATTATCGTCCATCGATGTATCATCGATGAAGGGGCATCTACATGCATCATGTCCAAAACAGTATGGCAGAAGCTCGGTTCCCCAGAACTGATACCTTCCGCCATCACCTTACGAGCTTATGACAGACGACCATCCTCTCCTGAAGGGCTCTTCCAAAACGTCCCCGTAGAACTCGAAGGAAAAACTATTCTCATTGACATTGAAGTTATCGACGCTCAACTCGATTACAATATCTTGCTTGGACGTAGCTACATGTATGATATGAAGGCAGTGGCATCATCCGTCTTTCAGACAATCATGTTCCCCCACAATGGAAAGATTATAACCATTGACCAAGTCTCACATTACGAGCCAAACCCATATACCAGTCTCGATAACATTCTTTTGCTCATTCACACCAACAAGGACGCATATCCCCTCATCGAGATGGGTCCTAGGATTTTTAAAGATCCATCCTTGTTAGGGACGTACCATGGAGCACCACCACTCCTTCCCCCTAGTCAAGTATGCGTCATCACTCACCAGGAGGATTCTCATTCTCCTCAGGAGGCTTCAGTCATTCCTGACGTCTCAGCAGTCGCAACACCACTCCCACAGGAGCCTCCTGTTCATTCGTCGACACCCACAGTCCACGAATCCACATCCCCTCAAGGGCCTAGTCCCATTTGGGAGACAGTTCCTCGACCCCTCACTCAAATTCCCTTCTTTTACCCTCCACCCGGTATCGAAGCTTTCCAGGTAGCCGCAACCCTCACACTACCCAATATGGTGTTAGCAATCCCAGTGTGGTACTTACATCCACCTGATATGGTCCCTCGCCCATAGGAAAGACTCCCCATGACGATTCCTGTTCTTACTCCCAATTCCCCCACTACTCCCATACTCCCTACTCCCCCGGCTACAACCAGGGGAAGGAGAATGAAGAAGGAGCCCACAACTCCACTTCCTCCGCGCATCCCACCACCTTACGCATTGTGTGACAAAGAGGGTCACCAAACCAACAACTGCCCATCACTACCGGAATTAAGGAATTTGATTCCCCCCAATCCAACCCCCACACCACCCATTACTACTGCTACCACTCAACCTTCCAGTAGTAAAGGGTTGAAGACCAAATTTGCGTGTGCCATCTGTTCTGAATATGGCCATTACACCCATCATTGTCCAGCACTGCCTCATTTTCGGCAGGCATTAGCTATCATAAGCCGAGAATTTCAGAAAAACCCACGCCCTGCTTCAGCATACACAACACCTCTCACTGACATTCTCTATGTCACTACTTCAGTCAATGAACACATGAGATGCCCTTGCTCTCTTTGCGATTCCTTGGCTCATTTTACATACCAGTGTCCGATGATCATCAAATATTGACAACTTCAATTAGTTATGCTGCACCGACCCGCAGAGGCAATAATTGACCTTACTTCGCCACTAGCGAATCTTCACATCATCTCTCCTGAACCCGAGACACTTCCAATGCCTCCTTGGTTCTTAGATGACGTAACGGAGGATTTACCCCGTAACCCACCCAACTCTCCTGCTCATTCCTCTATGGAGACTCTTCCACTCACCATTTCGGGAGTCCACGACGTCCATTTGTCGAACCGTCTTCAGCCATGGGATCAGCGTCCCGCCACCTACATCATGGATGTCCCTGGGCCACTTTTTATCCTGAGCCCCCGGGGTGCCTTTTTTTCATATCATGGCCAGGTACGCACGTGCATTGTCACATTTATCTAATACATGTTCATATTTGTTATTATCTTCAGATATTGTTCACTTTGGGTATTTGGTTGTTCTATGTGCAGGTACTTGTTCATCATCTCTTCACATCACTCCTTCAGGTATATACTCAGCACTGGCATGTAGTCTCTCCCGCTGTATTTCATTTACATTCCCAGTCACACCCCCTCATTTTGGCCTTTAGGATACCCATTTCCGGCTCTGCAGTACTCACACCTCCATTTGCATTTTTGGTACTGGTACCCGGTAGTTTTCTTACCCACATGAGTTGTCCCATTCATAGCACCTTTTTGCACTCTTGACACTCATGTTGTTCTTCATTACCCTTTAGGGATGGGAGTCCCGGTAGTCTTTTATCATGTTGCGGATCAACCACATACTTCTTCTCCTCATTTTGCTAGCTTCCCATATGGACTCCCAGATCATCGCTTTATGGTTATGTTCTTTTTTACTTGCACCCCCGCAGGATCATGAACCCACCATTTCATCCACCATCAGTTTGCCCATCTGTGAACCTATCTTCATTTCACCTACCTCATACATAAACTCGCCAATGGGGCCCCCACCCTTCATCAGTTTTCCCAGAAATTTCTGCCCTCCCTAGGGCACTCATTTCACACTGGGGCACCCGTTTCTGTATTTTGTACATCTTTCCCACATTTATTCATTATTTCTTGTACAAACGCCTTTATTTTCCGTTATTTACTTTTGTTGTCACCGTTGGCGACCTGCTTTCCTTTTTGGCCACACACAACCCATGTCACCTTTGGTTGGAGCATTACTTCTCATTTACCCCCACCGACATCGTCTATATCTTCATAGTACTACCCAAACCACTTACCTATACCCTCTGAATTTGTTCACCTTGTCCCGCATCTGGCACAACTTATCCTCGGTCTGGGCGTCCCCCTGACACTCGACCTTGTCACACGGTTGCGGCCACTGTTTGTCTCATACATTCTCCAACCAAGGGCAGTCTTGAGTCTTCCCACTTCTTGACTTTTTCCATGTACCTCTGTCACTTCCTCACCACAGTAGATTCCATGAAACCCTTTGCTTCTGGGAGTCGCGTCCCCCTTTTTGACAACATCAACACAATTTTCCAGAAGGGCGACAATATCTTGATTCTCATTTGCCATTTAATGAGAGATCTCGGACGACACAGGGGGAAACACCATTGCTCCCTGATGTTGTTGACCCCCATAACATTCGACGCCAACACTTTCTCATGTTGCGGTGGGTCTTACTTTGCGACTATTGCAGTTTTTATTATCAGTTGCCGAAGACCTCTGAACTTGGTAGGGCCACCAATGCCCACATCACCGTCGCTGTTTATTTCCACGACCATTACCTATGGTTCAGAGTATGTTCCTTTGCAGAATTGTCTTCTGCCTTTATCCTTTTTCCCCCGAGGGCACTGCAGTTGTCTACACCAACATTTCCGTCATCTTTTTTTAGAGTTACATCATACGAGCATGGGGCATGCCTGCCTCGTTTGTACACAGTTGTATATTGTTACGCACCTTGTAGAAGGTCGGGTTCTCCAGGTTCCTTTCTTCTCCAACAGATTGCTCGACACGGTCCCACTCTTGCTCTCCCTTACAACACCATTCTCAGTAAATGAAACATTGATGGATTTCGGCTATACGTATTCTCCTAACCTCATCCATCAGGGGGCATCTGTTATCACTAACATTTCGTCCACACATGGAGACAAGAACTCCGCATCGTCAAAACAGGACTGGAGTCATTCATGGCACAGGATTAATTCCACAACATTGCAAAAGGGTAAAAAACTATACAAAATGACCAAAAAATTGAAGGGCGCTTTACAGAACCTGGGTTCATCCACGTATGCGCGTAACAAAAATGTATAATGTGCGCACCAGTGCACGAGGCGCGACTGTTGGGAGAAAAACCCGCGCGCCTGCTAAACGACTCATTTATTGAAATTGGTCGGCCTCCCAACCACTAATGGATCAGCTCCCAAGTCGATTTGACACCAAATCTGAGCTCAATCCTCATGGTGGGCTGGTCAAAGACCTAATTGAGCCCTAAAGAGCCCCTTTTCACACTCTAAAGAGGTTACATTATCACCCAATGCTTGTCTATAAAAAGCCATGAATAACCACCATTTTCTCAAGGAATTTTTTGTATTTTTATGCTGCTGAGATTGCTAAGGACTCATTCTTTGGCAATAAACATCACAAGCTGAATTTCATAGAGATTTTCCACCCCTCTCTTGAGTGGATAAGCTTGGAGTTCTTTCACCCACATTTTCATCTTTTCATTGTAAGGAGAGCAAGCTTTGAGGGCCTCAAGAGCCTTCCATTGGAGAAAGAAGGGACCCAAGTCCCCTTTCTTCATTGTGCCTTTGGATTTCATCAATAGATCAGCTTATACATTGGTTATATTGGTCCATTTGTCTCTATTTTTCATTTTTTTTATATGTTCATAGTTTTAATTTGTTTTAGTTTGATTTTTGTTTATAACTTTGTTGTTTCTCTTTCTAACCTTTTACTCTACAACTGTCATGCCTAGTAGAGCCCAACTGGGCATGTAAGCACCCTTTATTTTCTCACCAAGTGACGAATTGGGTGAAAACAATGATAAAAGGGACTTTGGAGCCTCATTGTAAAATCATCTTCTTGCGAATGCTAGTAGTGAACACATCTCTTCTTAGAGATAAGTTTCCACCATTCTAACTAGTCTTTCACTCCGTATTTTTACAGTCTTTGTACATTTTCACTCATTAATAGAAAATTGTGTATTATTGTATCTCTAGGTTTATGGTTTCATCTTTGATACATTTCTGTTATATTATTGGATATATGATATATCTTTGTACATTTCTTTATTATATCTCCTCTCTCATTTCATGCCGAAAATAATCTGGATCAAAGATCAGGTAGGATAGTGAGATTTAAGTCCTGAAAGGAGAGATCCTTTTGTTTGGAAGACAAATGGATGAGATTATTTCGAGAGAAGTTGAAGTTATTCACGATCATTGGATTTGGAGAAAAAATGCAGGTGTTAAAACTTATAACCCTTCAGACTTTGCGAGTCCAACGAATCGAGCATATTCTCCATAGGAGAGGAGAATTCCCCCGAAGTCCCAAAGTCATGAAGTTAATTTGGGCCATAGATCTGAGGATCCTCGGGAACTATCTCGTCCATTTTATCTACAATACATTTAGCCTGACATTAATAACTTTAGGAGGATGGAGTATTGGTAACACCAAAACCCCTGAAGTCCCAAAGTCCCAAAGTAAATCTAGGCTGTATATTTGAGGATAACCATGGACTATCCACACCATCTGATTTACGATATAGTCAGCCCGAAGTTGACCAATTCGGGAGGACAGAGGTTTGGTAACACCAAAACCCCTAAAGTCCAGAAGTCTCAAAGTTAATGTGGACCATGGATCTAAGGATCCTTTGGGATCCCTCACGACTGTTCAATCGAGGGGACATGTGTATTATGTCGAGTTCATGTGTGGGCCCATGTGTCCAGTGATGGTGTTGCCAGGTGTCCCTCTCAGAGTATCACACACTGTTACCCAAGGGACCCTTGAATGAAATTTATGAGATATATATCTTTGGGGTCATGTAGATACTCTTGGACCATCAGATTGAGGCTATGGTCAGCCCGACGTCGATCGAATCTGGGATAAAAGAAGAGTGTGCATCGAAAAAATACCAAAGATCTGGGAGCCGAAGATGATCTGAGCCATCCAAGAAAGAGGGACATATGTCATCAGATCCTGCACTCCATAGAGAAGTTACTTCAAGAGAATCAAAGTGTAAAGGCATGAAGATTTATGAAGGTTGGAGTTCGGAAGTCTTCCCATCTGTCCGTTGGAAGGGGCATGTGGAAGAAGATCTTCCATTTCAGAGGAATGTTACTCCAGATGAAAAGGGAATGTGTTGAACAAGAACTCTCGAAGGCCGAAGAGCCGGAGTTCATCTGAACCGTCCATTAGAATAAAACACATGGCACTCGATCTGGAACTCTGGGTACTGAGAACTTCAAAGGAAAGAGAGAAGTGATGAATGCAAGTCACCTGAAGCAGGGCAAAGGAAAAATATCGACAGTTGATCAGTGAAAACACATGGTGCTCGATATGTAACTCTGGGTACGGAGTACTTCGGAGGAAAAAGGATTTGGAGTGTTCGAAACTCTTGAACATCGAAGTCCTGAAGTTGATCATAGTTTTTGATCACGAGGGACATGTGGTGCTTGATATGTAACTTTGGGTATGGAGTACTTCAAATGAAAAAGGGTTTGGAGTGTTCAGAACTCCTAAACGTCAAAGTCCCAGAGTAGATCATAACTATCAATCAAGAGGGATGTGTGGCGCTTGATCTGTAACCTTGGGTATGGATTACTTTGGGGAGAACATCCTTTGGAGTGTTCAAAAGTCCCAAACACCAAAGTCTCGAAGTCAATCAGGGTTGTCAAAATCTCTGAGGACATGTGGCATCAGATTATGAACTTCAGAGATTTGCCACTTTAGAGGATTTGTGATGTGGTTGTCATGGTGCCTATTGTCTTGGCATCTGGTCATAGTTCGCAGTCATATGTAATATTCCAGATATAAAAGTATGCATAATAGAAATAAAATGCTAGAAATGGCATATGAACAAAAATATAACCAGAATAACACCACAACAATACTGAAATGATAACAAAATAACACCATAAAGAGCACTTTGATTACTAAGAGAAATGTTGACAGGCCTCTTCAAGAGGGAAACTTCCAGTCGAGCAGAGCTATATTACAATAATATCCAAGCTAGGGTTCTCATACCCTTGACTCCTATTTATACTAAATATGTCTATCAAGAGAACCATCTAGAGGAAGATCTTTCTAGAAGCAGAAGCTTCTATTAGGCCTTCTTACATTCGATTTATTCTACCTTATTGGAAGGCCTTATTAATATTGACCTTTATAAAATTGGAATACATTGTTATACCTACATAAGGGGTTAGGTCCCTAACATGTCCACCCCCTTAAAAACAATCTTGTCGTCAAGGCTTGAGATGTGGAAATTTCTACAGAATGGTAGTTGGTTCCCAAGTGGCATCTGCTGAAGTTGTATCTTTCCACTAGACTAACACGTGCTTGATGGTTCACTGATGCAGGTGACAGTCACACTGGTCCAAAAATGCTTGTGGCTATAGCCAAATGGAGCCCTCTTCATCCAACTCAGGAAGGTTGGTTTGAGTTTGTCACTTAGTTCCAATCACCTTCTTCAAGCATGAAACATGAAAAAATGATGTAGCTTAGAATGACTGGGAAAAGATAACTAATAGGCCACCTACCCCACATGCTTGAGAACTGTATATGGACCATAAAATTTGGGCGTCAGCTTCTAAAAATGGTCGACCTTGAGGAAAGTTTACTTGTAAGGTTGCAGTCAAAGAAACACATGATCCCTTTCTGCAAATTGACATTCAGAGCAACCTTGATCTGCTTGTTGCTTCATGTGATTTTGAGCCATGACCAAATTCTCTTTGAGGGTACAAAGAATAGCCTCTCTAATTGTAAGCATTTGGTCAACCACCTGGACCTTTGAGACACCTGGTAAATATGAGAGAACTAAAGGTGGATTTTGTCCATAGACCACTTCAAAAGGAGTCATGCGTGTAGTTGTATGGTATGAAGTGTTGTACCACCATTCAACTAGGGGTAACCATTGAGCCCACTATTTTTTCTTTTTCGATGAAAAACACCTTAGATATGTTTCCAAACACTTGTTGACAACTTCAGTTTGACCATCTATCTGGGGATGTTAAGTTGTGTTGAGATGCAATTGGGTGCCTTGTAGCTTGAATAGTTCTTGCCAAAAATCGTTGGTGAAAGTTGGGTCGTGATCATAAACAATAGAATGTGGCATGCCATGAAGCTTGAAGACCTGATCCATGAAAAGTTGAGCCACTGTGGATGTTGTAAATGGGTGTTGAAGATCACAAAAATGAGCATACTTGGAAAGGCGATCAACTACCACCATGATGAATGATTTATTACCCGATTTAGGTAAGCCTATAATAAAATCCATGGAGATATCCCTCGAAATAGCAAGTGGAATCAGAAGTGGTTGCATTGTTCCCATAAATTTGACTATTTCTCCCTTGTTGCGTTGACCCACATCACATTCGGCCACAAAATTACAAACGTCTTGTTTCAAACCATCCTAGAAAAAAGAACGTTTGACCTTTTCATAGGTTTTGGTAAACCCAAAGTGCCCAGCTATGGGTGTAGCATGAAGCTCAGAAAGCATCATGGATTTAAGTTTTGACTATTTACTTAAATACAAACGACCTTTGTATCAAAGCTCATCATGGAGCCATGAGTACCCTAGGGAAACTGGAGAATTGGACTACAATTTTTGTATCATATCCAAACTTTTGGCATCATGTAGCCATTCTTTGTGAATGACTTGGAGCCAATCTGGTACAATGAAGGAGAGAGAAAAAATGGAGCCTTCATCTTCATATATTTAGGAAAGTGCATTGGCCACCAGATTGTCTTTGCCTTTCTTGTAAATGATCCCATAATCATATCCAAATAGCTTAGTCACCCATTTTTGTTGCTCTAGGGAGGAAATGCATTATTCCAGAAAATACTTGAGGCTTTGATGGTCTATCTTAATTTGGAAGCGTTGCCCCAATAGATAAGGGCGCCACAAATCAACAACATGTAGAATAACCAACATTTCCTTTTCATAGATTTATTTGCCCAAATTTCATTCAGACAGTTGTTTGCTAGTAATGGCCAAAGGTCGACCCTTTTGCATAAGGACAACACTAATACCTTTCACTGAAGTGTGGAATTCCAGGACAAAGGTCTTTGTGAAATCAGGAAGGGCCAGGACTGGAGTGGTGCACATGGCCATCTTCAAGGTTTGAAAACCCTAAGAAACTGCTGGGGTCCAAGTGAAAGAATTCATTTTTAGGAGTGTCATGAGAGGTGCTACAGTCTTTCCATAATTCTGAACAAACTTGCGAAAATAACTTGTTAGGACCAAAAATACTTGCAAGGTTTCAAGAGTATTTGGGTGAGGCAAATCTTGCATAGCTTCAATCGTTTTAGGATACACCCTAACGTCGTTCTTGCCAACAAAATGACCCAAGTACTTGACTTCTGAGGTGCCAAAAGCACATTTAGATTGTTTTGGGAAAAGTTGGTATTGAGAGAGTAGATGGAGAACTTGATCCACATGAGCAAGGTGGTCTGTCCAGGTTTTGATATAGATTAGGATATCATCAAAGAAGACTAAGACAAAATGATGGAGAAAGGGGCGAAATACATGATTCATGAGGCTTTGGAAGGTGGAGGGGACATTACACAAGCCAAAGGACATGACCAAAAAATCATAGTGGCCCTCATGAGTTCTAAAGTAAGTATTAGGAATGTCTACCTCTTTCATATGGATCTGGTGGTAGCCAGAATGAAGATCAATTTTAGTAAAGAACTGGGCACCACTCAATTCATCCAAGAGGTCATCAATGACAGGAATGGGAAATTTGTCTTTAATGGTGAGTTTTTTGAGGGCATAGAAGTCAGGATAGATGCACCAAGAACCTTCTTTCTTCAATACCATGACCACAGGAGAAGAGTAGGGGCTCGTACTAGGGCAGGTAACGCTTGCGTTGAGCAGTTCTTGAACCATTTTCCCAATTTCATTTTTTTGGAAAAACGGGTGATGATAGGGACGAATATTGGGAGGGAGGCTTCCTGGTATAAGGGGAATGGAATGATCATGAAAACCACGAGAAGGAGGGATTCCCTAGGGAGTGGAAAATACCACTTGATGTTTAGAGAGGATGGATTGGAGGTCTTGCAGCATAGAGAGTGTCTTAGTTTCCTGTATGGCATGGAGTTGGGCAATAACGCCAAAATGAACTTTTTTGAGTAGATTTTCCATGCGATGGGAAGTAATCATCTCCAGTGAACTAGTGGTGATGTATTGGAACTTATATTTTTGGCCCTCCTGGTCGAATTGCATGGTTAATTCCTTGAAATCCATGAGAATGGGACCCAAATTCCTTAGCCAGTCTGCACCCAACTCAATGTCACAACCACCCATGTCGATAGCAAACATATGATATTTCAGGTGGTAGTCACCAATTTGGAGACACACATTTTCACAATGCCCTCCACATTTCATGGAGCTGCCATTGGAAATCATGATTTGGAAATTATTGACTACATTGATATAACAATGAGTTTCTTGGGAAATGAAAAGATGAATAAAATTATGGGTGTTGCCACTATCAACCAGAATGATGACCTTCCTATGCTTGATGTAACCAATTAACTTGAGGGTTTGGGGAGCAGAGAAATTGGTGAGAGAATTTAGGGAAATGACCGATTCTACTTCGAGAGGGTCTAAGGGAGCAGTTATGTCCATGGTTTCAGGTGACTTAGACACAAGGGGAGTTTCAACATCCTCTTCCGAAACATCCTCCGAGATGGCCATAAAAATATTTCGTTCCTTACACTTGTGGCTCGGAAAATATTTTTCATCACAATTATAACAAAGGCCTTTGAGTTGGCATTCATCCATTTTAGCTCTGGTCAATTTTTGGATCTTTAGTGGAGTAGATGGAGTAGTGGGATTTACTAGTTTAGTGCGAGGAATAAAGGAGGGTTTCCAATTTTGAGAAGATACAACTTGTTGTGCTTCTTTAGCTCTTTTAGTAGCCTCCACCCAACTCTGAGGCTGAGCCATGAGGACATGGGCACGAATCTCATCCTTGAGGCCATTGATAAAACATTCTCGGAAAAAAGCATCAGACATGCCCTCTATCCGAAATGCCAGGCACTCAAAAGTAGCTATAAAGTCTTCCACTATTCCAGATTGTTTCAACTTTTTAAAACGTCCCAAATGGTTTGTGTCAGTGTCAAAGCATTCATAAAGATCTGCCGCAAAGTGTGTCCAAGCAATGTATCCTTGATGGGAAGTTTTTCTCCATCTCCACCATTGCCAACGTTCTTGATCTAGATAGAGAACACCATATCGGATTTTTTCCAATTTATCTGTAATGTCGTATAAAGAGAAATAATGTTCCATTTGGGTTACCCAACCAATGGGATCCAAGCCATTAGATTTGGTCGCATCCACCCGCAGAAGGCATAGGTCACACTGAAAGTGATGGGGATGAAAATTATGGGAATGAGAGGAAGTTTCATATTTGGTATGTGGGGGTGGGTCAGATAAAGCGTTATCTGCAGGGATATGCATCTTGGTGCAGATCATCAAAACGACATATTCAAGTTGGGTAGTCATGTCTTGTTTGAGTTCCTCGATTGAGGTGACGATGGAGGAATGCATGGTTGTATTCATGGTGGCAAAATTGGCACTGAGTTTTTTCACTTCTTGTTGGGTCTCTATGAAATTAGATTGCAAGGTATTGAAGCGAGCTTCCAAGTCTTGGCTACAGGCATGGGCCATGATGACGAGGGAACCGAAACAAGGCGGCTGGGGTCAAATTTTTTGATGAAAAATGATATGTATGAATGTGATAAGGGAGAAGAGATAAATCCAATGAAATAGGTCTCAAATAATGGTGCAAAAAATTCCATACTCTTTTTTGTTTTTACACCTGTGGAGTTATACTCCGATCTGAAGAATACTGCAATGGTGAAATTCCCAAATTCTTAACTAGGAAGAAATGTGTAGTGATTTGGAAACCTGAACACAGTTGCACAACAATAGATCTTGTCTGTTTTAATTTTTTTGTTTATGTCCCCAAGGGTTCTACAGATAAGGGTTTTCCCTGTGCTATAACTCTCTAATATATGTGCGGGGTCCAACAGTAGTACTCGACCCAATATATCAGGGCACTAAATAAGGAGTCTAGACCATTCCCTTAGACATACTATCCGACTACCCAGGTACTAGAGAGTATCTTCCCAAGTGATGTTCTCGATCACACTATAACAGTCAAGCGGCCGATCGGTTTATCTAAATAGGGATTCAAGAAATCTAGGCTGATCTGTACATAGGTGTTGTCTGATGCACTACCACTCGAAGGGGTACCAAAAGGGGTTGCAAGGGTGACCAACATATCTGCACTTAAGAACCACTTGTATTTCCTACATGTATGAATCCCTCAACCACAGGTTTATTCATGTAATGATAGATCTCTCTGGCTTAAAGACATCGAAATACGTCTCTACCCTGAAAATAAATTTAACCCACAATTTCCTGCCAAGGAAAGTTCTCTGATACCACTTGTAATATTCCAGATATAAAAAGTATGCATAAAATAAATAAAATGCTAGAAATGGCAGATGAACAACAATATAACCAGAATAACACCACAATAATACTTAAATGATAACAAAATAACACCAGAAAGAGAACTTCGATTACTGAGAGAAATTTTCACGGGCCTCTTTGAGGGGGAAAACTCCAGTAGAGAAAATCTCTATTACAATAATATCCAAGATAGGGTTCTCATACCCTCGAATCCTATTTATACTAAATATGTCTATCAAGAGAACCATCTAGAGGAAGATCCTTCTAGAAGTGGAAGCTTCTATTAGGTCTTCTTACATTCGATTTATTCTACCTTATTGCAAGGCCTTATTAATATTGACCTTTATTACATCGAAATACATTGTTCTAAATATGTAAGGGGTTAGGTCTCTAACATCATATGCGAGTATAGATGGATGGAAGAACCCGAAGAACTTGGGAGAGGCTACCTGCTAGCTCTAAGCTCGGTTCAGAGCACGGAGACCGTGGTTGGAAAGCTCTGGAAGAGAAGAATGGGATATAAGCCCTGAATGGGGGTTTTGATTCTCCTAAGAAGAGTGAAATTTTTATGCCCCCACCATGGGCATGTTACAAATTGGTATCAGAGCATGAAAACAACACTTGGCCTGCTTGGGCTCATGCACGAGTCATATGAAAATATTTCTGGAGGACTTTAAGGGGTAACACCCTATCTTACTGCATTTCTAATAGGATTAGAAAACATATACTGAAGAGAGGAATGAGTCTGGTGACCATTCCCTGAAAAGGGAGAGAATGCACATCTCTCGGGTTTCAAAGTGAATTGAGAATTTTTTTTTTCTTCTGGATATAGGAATTGCTAGACAGGGTTTTTCTAATCAAGCTGATAAACGAAGCGATATAAATATAGAGTGATTGAGTGAGAAATCATAGTATCCTCCCTTACTTGGTGGATAGGAAACTAATCTGCCAGAGTTCTTGTGGGAGGAGGAGAGTGGCCTCCATCCCTGACTATGCTGAAAAGAAGGAATAATTCTAGGTGTAATGGTCAAGACCAATCTTGACCTAAAGATACTCTGAATTTCTAAACTAGGATACTTAGTAAATAACATAATTTGAAATTTCATTTGGGCTCTAAGGGAATAGTCCAAATGGTATTAGACACTAAATTGTTAAAATTAAGATAAAATGGTTGACTACATGTTGATCCTGAATGTGGTAAAGGAAGTGTTGTGGAACTTCTAGAAGCTAATGGGTCATATTGACATCCAGTGGTGGATGGTATCCATATAGATATAGTTGGAAGATAAATTAGTTGATTCTGTTACCTTGGGAATGGTTATAATTTCCTAGATTGTATTTATAAGTTGGTTAATTTTCCAGGGAGGTTGAGGCAAGAGTGTTTTCTTGCTAGTTGTTATCGTATAAAAAGGGAACCTAGTTATGACTATGTCTGATTTAACTTCCATGTGGATGTCGTGTGAATGACTGCAAGATCTCAACTGAAAGGGAAAATCAATGTTGAGTATCCCTATGAGGCTTGTCATAAGGATGGTAGAAATATCCTTGGAGGAGGATCTGGAAGTCTGAGATGCCCATGTGCATGCATGACATGGAAAGGGTGCAAACAATGATCTTGCATGATGAATGTTTGGTTAGGTTTGTGGGTGTTTATGCTTGAGTACATGTATTTAATGTATTGTGAAGCTTCTTGATATGAAGCTTGATAGTAATACCAGTTAGGTATGAATGATATTAAATATGAAAGTGATGCACATGTATGATGTAAGGGTATATGTATACTAAAGGCACAATATGTCTGCCTTGATGAGTGATATGTAAGGCAATAATTTCACTTGCCAAGATTAAGTGAATACCATAGACGCATGGTTGAATCCATTTTTTAAAGAGTCATGAAATTTATGTTTTGAATGATAGCTTAAGGGGAATGCACTCCATTCCCTTAGGAAAGACGAGTATAAATAAATGAAAGAGTAAATGTGCAAGGATGATCTGTGTCAGGAAAAGAGGAAAATGATTATGCCTTGAGGATCACATAAGAATGAGTTTGAACAATCATGAGTTGACTAATTTTAGAATAGAGATGTATGTAGGCTATGAAATATACCCATGGAAGCTACACATAGCCATTTTATTATGGATATGGTTAACTACATCTTGAATGTAAGTTGAAAAAACCAGAATATGTATGGATACATAATTTGAGTGCATGACAAAGATGCATGTTTATATTCCTTATGGAATATTTGGTAAATAACTAAATCTAAATCAAGGTTGAGGACATCACAGATAGTGATGGATGTGAAATAAGGAAGTTTCATGCTGAGGGAGTTCCCTATGGAAGAACTGTGTGAAAACTCTATCAGGAGGTCAGAGTCACAACCTTAAATAACTATTGAGAAACTAAGAAGTGAGCTACAAGCTTATATATATATCTATATATCTATATATAAGAATCCTGGATTACATTTTGAAAGCATCATGTAATGAATAGAATACTAATGAATGAATAAATGAGTATGTTTGATTGAATAGGCTTGGTTGAAGCCATGTTAAGAAAAGGAAGTTGTATGCCTCAGATACCCAAGTAGAGTATGATTCATGAAGAAAAACCTGATCTAATCAAGATACTCAAGAACTTGATAGAGGAGATGAATATGATCCACTCATAGGAGGGAATA
Source organism: Picea engelmannii (assembly GCA_009831015.1). Taxonomy (NCBI): domain Eukaryota; kingdom Viridiplantae; phylum Streptophyta; class Pinopsida; order Pinales; family Pinaceae; genus Picea; species Picea engelmannii. The sequence goes on along the minus strand of ML781871.1, from coordinate 323,593 downwards.
CTAATCGCATTCATCAAATCGACTTCACTATCCACTAGAGTCAAAAGATCAAACACCAGTTGTTTAATTAGATCGACGGTTGGGGATCATTGCGAAGCATGAAGGTATTCCCAATCAACCAACATCATTGTTCTCATTGGGGTCGAAGATGAAAGACCATGATTAGACAGATTCGGGAAAACACTTTCCATATTGGGCCCCACAATCACTGTGAACTTTCAATTTGTGAACAAAGATCGATGGTTGGGAATCATTGCAGAGCGTGAAGGTGAAATTAATGGACGTGCTAGTGCACGGATCACAATCAACCAACGTCGTTGATATCATCAGGGTGGAATATCAATGACCACGAATAGACAAAGTAGGGTGAATACTTTCTATATTGGGACCTGCAATCACTGTGAACCATTGATTTGTGAATCAAGATCGATGGTTGGGAATCGTTGTGGACCACGAAGGTGAAACTAACAGACGTGCTAGTTCACAGCCCATACTCAACCAATGTTGTTAATCGCATTGGGGTGGAAGATAAATGAACACAATTAGACATATTTGGGCGAACACTTTCCATATTGGGCCCCACAATCACTGTGAACCGTCAATCTATGAAAAAAGATCGATGGTTGGGAATCATTGCAGAGTGCAAAGGCTAAATTTACGAATGTGCTAGTTCACGCCCTGCAATAAACCAACGTCATTGATCTTGTTAGGGTGGAGAATCAAGGACCACGATTTAACGAGTCGGGAAAGAAAATTTCAAATTGCAGAGATTGAAATCTTCGATAAAGAGTGAGCATATTGGGATTCTGCAATCGTTGTGAACCATTGATCTATGAACTATCGGTGGGAGAACTTGTAATGAACCCACACGTTAATGTCATGTAAAACTTGTACTATGATTGGGTTATGTGGTTGAATTTAGCACATAGAATCTCTATATCAACCTAAATTATCGGTCAAACACTTCTGTATTGGAATTATTATTATCTGGAAAATGTGTGGTTAAAATTGATCAAGGGCTAAGATCAATGACCTGCGATCATTGTGGAGATTGAATATGCACATGGGTTAACATCGAGACATATAACCGTAATTTAAATTCAATATAGTGTTGTTTTTAGTTTGGGATCTGATCCTAGATCGGATGACCCGTATTCATTGCGAAGATCGGAAGGAGAATTAAACCATGAGCTATTTGAGTTTCCGCAATCCCTTGCAGCCATTGGATCTAGGGGAAGATGGATCTGCACCATCAATTTGTAGACAAGGGGTTTAGCCAGGATCATAGCGCCTAGAAATGGGAGTCAAAAGGATAGTTCTTGAAAAGAATATACCTGAGGTCACAACTCTCAGTTGCATGGAGAGAAAAAGGAGTTCCTCTGGGCTAGTCAAGGAAGACAAAGTTTAACACTCTCTGTTAGAATGTGGTGGCAAGGAATGGTTCTATGGGAATAAAGGTGCTCATAGCTATCACATTTCATGGAATTGATTCTAGGAAGTGTATGTTTTAATGAAAGGAATGCAATGAACCTTGCATTGAGGAAGGAGGACCTTCTGAAAATTTTAATTACATTGTATGTATGTCAAAGGAAATAAAATTTGGGTGACCATGAGTGTGGGAACCTTGGTTACTAATGAAGGAAGAATGATTAGGTTCATTCAAGAGAAACATTTAGTTTCATGTGCATTGATTTGGAATCGTGATTATCCTATAGAAAGAAGCATAGTCCTGCTGTAAGAGTGAACGAGGAGGAATAAGCCATATCATGAAGAGGTTTGTTAAAATCCAACCCACCATAGCAGGGTGCTTGTCACCAAGTGTGGCAACTTGAAGATCAATGTGAGGGTGCATTGGGTATGAATGTGGCCATGAACATTGACACATTTATTAAAGTCATTCAATATTTGAATTGCACTTGGAAAATTTAGTATGTTGACAGGATGCTTACATAATAATAATATTTCCTTTTTTCTTTATATACCCTAAATAGATGAAAATGACTTGGACTGTTAGTATGCATCGTATGAAAATATAGTGTGCATGAAAACTAACAATTTGTTTGGCTGAGGAAAGTTGACTTGCAGGAAGAAAGATTCTTGGATATGGCAGTGTTGTAAGATCATAAGGAAGACTGATTTCCTATTGAGCTAAAATTATATGGGGAGGAAAGTCCCATTCTTGTGAATCTAGTTTTGTGCAAAACAGATTTGAAAATAAATGAAGAAATTGGAAAATTTGTGGGTGATATATTTGCAATAGAATTCTGAAATTTAGAATTGTGATGATGTCTCATGAATTATGTATGCCTGTGATATAGGTGAGAAGAAAAGATCTTTCCAGAAAGGATGGATGAAGGCTATCCAACTGAAAACCATGAAGGAGGCCACTGCTGAGCCATGAGAACCATAGATGATTTTAGGGGCTAAATTTCGCAAATGGGCTAATTTTCCATGATTTTTTCCCAAAAAAATAATTCGCCAATTTCCATTTTTTCTAAAAATGATTCGCCCAAATTCCATAGAATAAAATTATTTTACCTTAAAAATTGCCCAAATTTTATAGAAACTATATAAAATCCTCAGAAATTTGAATATTTTTACAAAAGTATCACTAAACATTTTATATTTTGCATATTAAGGACTAGTAAGATTAGCCCAGGTTTTTAAATTTTAATATAAATTTCCATCCTTAAAATTATCCGTGATGAGAACCCCGTGGTAAGCCATGATCGCCTGAAATATGTTTTTTTGAGGTAACACAAGCCAGAGGGATGCCTTGATAGAGAAAGTCTAAGGGACACCTCGACTTAAAGCTTGATAAAGTCTTTGGTATTCTTCATGTGCGAGAAAAAATTCGCAAGGAAAGATGGATCACCCGAGGAACTGTATAACAGAGAAGGGGATGTATGAGCCTGGGCTTGGAGGGTGAGTGATTGCAAGGAAGAGGAGACTCTGATAGATCTTGTAAACTATTGATTTGGATCATGCATGTTATCACATGAAGTTTTCATGGGTCTTTTGTCCCTTAGGTTTTAATTTTTATCCTTTAGTCTTTAGGTTTGCTTGATTTTTCTCTTTGTGATTTTCTTAGATTAGTCTAAATTAATAAATAATTGGGTTTTTGATCACCTTTTTGGCCCACACATATGATTTTAGCCTAGGTTCATTTTATGGTTTATGACTTTGACTCATATTTTGACTTGACACCAAGAATTTTCGATTCCATGATCCTAACAACCCGACAAGTCACTCCATCCAATCATGCTCCTTATCCTTTCCATGTTATCCCTATGTCTGTTAAGGGGGTCAAATCAAACTTTGAAAAAGGCATTTCCAACTCACTAGGCATTTTTGTAGAACACCTTTGTCCTATGCTTCTTTATCATAATTCTCCATCATCAGTTGATGTCATGTCTTCCATTATTTTCAGCACCCTTGTTTTTAAAAAAAGAATATTGAGATTTGGTCATTTATGAGCTTTCTAACTGTTTATCAATTTGAATTTTTCCTCCTAAGATCAGCGCTGCTGAAATCACTAGTTCAGACAAAGTTGCAGATTGCGCTACGAGATCAACTGTTAGAGTTGAATTGGAGGTTGAGGTGGATGTAGCAGTTCCATATCTTGCCGCAGATATTCCATCATCAATCATAACCTCTAGGTATTTCATGAGTATTTTCAGCTGCATGGAAAGTGTTAAGATACACCTGCCTCATCTTTTGGTAGTGCTTGGTGCTGCAGACTGCATCTTTTCTCACCCATTTGCATATGCATATCTTCTTCCATAGACTCCATAGCCATTTTTCCAACTGAATTTATCCTATACTAAGTTCAAGCCATTTTACTTCAGAATATTGAATTCCCATTCATTCACTTGGCTCTTGTGTCCACACTGTGCTACATAAATCGTTGCCAAAACTATGTTACAGATCCCCTATCCTAGTCCCACATTTTCCTTGTATTTATCAGTGCCACCTTCTGGATTCACAAGATCCATGCATTAGCCTCCTTTATTAATTGTGTCATCCTACACTTTATCTCATAGTATGTTGGTAGTGAGGAGGATAACAACCCATACCTTTTAAAGATTTGATGACCATTGTATGGTGGCATAAAACTGAACAGTGCATCCCTGCATACCTTTCCTCAAAGCTTTTGTCTCTCATTTTTAAAATAAAAAACATCAGACCAGTCTATTGTTAATTCAAAAGTGAGTTGGAGGCAAATCCTTGAAAGAGTAACATGTTGAGATTATGTACCTTGGGTGGTGTTCCCCATGTGTTTCTTCTCTCCTAAACACATGTGGGATGTACTATGTAGTTTATACGTTGTACTTTGTGTCTACTTTCACTTTGACTTAGGAGTTTTAAGTCAAAGGTGACATTTTGTCATTTATGCCTAAAATGACTATTAATTCACTTTGTGGATGAATTAGAGACATAAAGTGAACTTAGGGAACTTAACCCAAAGTGGGTTATTGTTGGCAAATTGGTTGTTGTCATTGATGTCAACCCTAGTTATGGGTTTTGGACCGCAAGATTGATGAAGGTATTTGGACATGAAGGAAAATGAACATGCAGATAAAACACCCATGGATGGATAGTATACATCATGTTGTTTCCAGTGGTATGTGGCACGTCACGTGGATCTTCATGGTTGAGGAGAAATGAATTTTTGAAGATGACAAAGTGAATTGAAGAAGGCAGTACATGTAGGCCCTGAAGATAATTAAAGAAATGAATTACAAAATAAGAAAGTGTCAGGTCGGCCCTAATGTTAAAATGAATTGACATAAATGGTATAAATAAACATCATCATACATTCATTTGATACAATTCGAATTTTAGAGGAAATAAGAAGAAAAGAAGGCTAGATTTCAAGGGAGGATGAAGTCTTTTGGTGATGTGTTCTAAGGTGTTTCGGGTAAAACAATCATAACTTCTTCATAGAGAATCCAAATGAAGTGGGACACTTTTCATTGGAAAGAGTACAGACTATAGTTTTTTGTGTGCGAGTTTCAGAATCAGATTTTAATTATTGCATGTGCGGCATTCTGTGCAAGTTCACTCTTCTGAATAGACCAAAATTGAATAAAGTCTACCATTCTTTCTATAACCTCTTTTTGGGGAGGATTCAAGGAGTGAAAATTGGAGGAGTTTCAGAGAACACATTGAGTAATATTATCTACAGGATCCAAGTACTCTAATAATTGAATAATTGTAGAAATTGAAGAAGTCTCAGGAAGCATTATCAGGTTCTATGTGATGATTGGTTGATGGTGATGATTTAATGTAAATTTTTATTATCTCTCATATATTATTGGGTGGAAGGAAGGGGAAAGGATGTAGAGTTCAAATCTCTCTTGATATTGGAGGATTGTATCTTCCTCTTGGAGGTTTATCCCTCCCTTTACATTTGGAAGCTATAACTACCTTTGGAAGTCATTACTTCCCCTGAACAATAACTATTGATTATTTCTCATATATTATGCATGGTGTATTGTGGTGTATTGGTGTAACTCTTATACTATTGTTCATTTCTCATTGGATATAGTTGAATGGTTTAAGTATAAGTTGAAAAATGTTTTAAATT
>ML781871.1:287688-312075 GCA_009831015.1 Picea engelmannii | reverse complement strand
GGAGTATGGGAAAGATGTCTGATAGAGTCCAACCCAAGTCCAAGGCTGTGGATACTAGTGTCTTCCACGCTGGGTTGATCAGGATGCTGGTGATGGAAGAGTTGCATAAAAGGAACATTTATTGGGAACAATTCATTGTCTCTACCCATATGCAACTAGATATAGCCTCTAACCCTCAATATAGGATGCATATCCCTTTTCCATCTAGTAGTGTTTCCCCAGAAAGAACAAGAAGTAAGAGAAAAATAAAACCCACTACTCAAGACAAAGAAACCCCTAAAGAAACTGAAGAATAAGAGAGGGAGGTCCATCACTCCCCACAGAGATATTTTTCACCTCGTCCTACACATGAATTGGAAGAAGCCCGTTCATATACCAAAACCACAATCAAGAGGGGGAGGAAGTTTCATTTTCCTTCACCTGATCCAACAAATAAGATCAAAGTTAGGAAGCCTTTTACTAGATCATCATCCCACAAGGAAGTTGTTGAAGCAGAAGTCTTACCCAAGGTTTCAGAACCAAGGAAAGAGAAAGATAAAGGTAAATTCATTGAGAATCCTATTCAGGTGATATACAGAGCCTATGTTCAAAGGAAAGATAAAGGTAAATCCACTGATAAAACTATTGAGGTTATCAACATCAACACTCCCCCTAGTAATCCCACTTTTAAAAGATTGATCAGACAACTAGGGATTCTAGGAAATAAGTTTCCCATTTGAAGGTAGAAAGTTTGACTGAGAGAAGAAAGATGAAGGAGATCATGGACATGTACAGTGAAACCCTTGATCTGGAAAGGTTTTTAGTAAGAAGAGTCTTGCCTCTCCATTGGCAACTTAAGACCCAATATAGGAAAAACATATGATTTTAGTCTCAAAACATAAAGCTCAAAGAAGAATTACAGCATTCCAAAGATGAACTAGCCCAGAGGAACTTAAATGTTCTAGTACAAGATGCAATAGAAAGAGATGAACCAACAGTTAAGAGGTAAACCCCTGCAAAGGAAAAATATGCTTCTATGACAGAGGGAAGTTCTCTTCCAACAAGGAGGAATGCTAGATTGATGAAGTAGATGGGGTAATGACAGATCCATTTTTGTGGGTGATCTTTTTTTGCAAGTTTGAAATGGTCAAGGAAGTTTGAAATGGGTGATCTCTTTTTGCAAGTTGCTAAAACTACATGCTAGAGAACCTAAAATTCCAAGTACAATCGTAACAAATCAACAAGAAGTTCTTGAACTGTTGGTTGTCCTAAAATAGTATAAAAACCTTTTCATAATGGTTGAAACTTAGAGCCAATCTGTGGTCAAAGACATACCTAGTTGGAAACCTGATCGGACCTGGAAAATATTCATAACCATTAGTCACTGTCAAATCTCATAGATCTTTGCCTTTGTTTGGTTCCTTTACATCTCATAGTGTTACAACCTTTGATCCCCTATTTATATCCATGGATACACCTCAAAGGAATAAGTCTCACAAGGGAGGGAGTGTGGTCAGGACTGCACCTTATGACATACACCTATTTGATGTTGATCCTATGGTTAGGGAGGTTTTGCAAAGGGTTGGTTGCCTCTCTTTTTGTCAAAACATGTAGAGGGGACACCCTAAAGTAGCAAGGTGGTTTTCATTACACTTTGATGGAATTAAGACAAAGGTGGGAAACATTGAGTTTTAGGTATCCGAGACCTCTATTGTAGTAGCCACTGAGATACCCAATACTAGTGAGAGGTGGTTCAAATCCATGATCCTCAATGCTTCCTTTTCAAAGGAATTCCTCAAACCAGACTATTGGAAAGACAATTTTTCTAATGGAGTGCCTAGGATCCACCTAGTTGAAGGCTTTGATAAAATGCTAAAGATCATCCAGAGATATTTCACATCTAAGGGAAGATTTAACTTGATATACCAGTATCATACAAGACTCTTGCTACATTTCACTGGTAAGGATTAAATGAATATCCATTTTTATATATTGAGGAGTATGGGAAAGATGTCTGATAGAGTCCAACCCAAGTCCAAGGTTGTGGATACTAGTGTCTTCCACGCTGGGTTGATCAGGATGCTGGTGATGGAAGAGTTGCATAAAAGGAACATTTATTGGGAACAATTCATTGTCTCTGCCCATATGCAGCTAGATATAGACTCTAACCCTCAATATAGGATGCATATCCCTTTTCCATCTAGTAGTGTTTCCCCAGAAAGAACAAGAAGGAAGAGAAAAATAAAAACCACAACTCAAGACAAAGAAACCCCTAAAGAAACTGAAGAATAAGAGAGGGAGGTCCATCACTCCCCACAGAGATATTTTTCACCTCCTCCTACACATGAATTGGAAGAATCCCGTTCATATACCAAAACCACAATCAAGAGGGGGAGGAAGTTTCATTTTCCTTCACCTGATCCAACAAATAAGATCAAAGTTAGGAAGCCTTTTACTAGATCATCATCCCACAAGGAAGCTGTTGAAGTAGAAGTCTTACCCAAGGTTTCAGAACCAAGGAAAGAGAAAGATAAAGGTAAATTCATTGAGAATCCTATTCAGGTGATATACAGAGCCTATGTTCAAAGGAAAGATAAAGGTAAATCCACTGATAAAACTATTGAGGTTATCAACATCAACAATCCCCCTAGTAATCCCACTTTTAAAAGATTGATCAGACAACTAGGGATTCTAGGAAATAAGTTGCCCATTTGAAGGTAGAAAGTTTGACTGAGAGAAGAAATATGAAGGAGATCATGGACATGTACAGTGAAACCCTTGATCTGGAAAGGTTTTTAGTAAGAAGAGTCCTACCTCTCCATTGGCAACTTAAGACCCAATATAGGCAAAACATATGCTTTTAGTCTCAAAACATAAAGCTCAAAGAAGAATTACAACATTCCAAAGATGAACTAGCCCAGAGGAACTTAAATGTTCTAGTACAAGATGCAATAGAAAGAGATGAACCAACAGTTAAGAGGTAAACCCCTGCAAAGGAAAAATATGCTTCTATGACAGAAGGAAGTTCTCTGCCAACAAGGAGGAGTGCTAGATTGATGAAGTAGATGGGGTAATGACAGATCCATTTTTGTGGGTGATCTCTTTTTGCAAGTTTGAAATGGTCAAGGAAGTATCATTTTTCCACCTATAGTCATCTACATGCTACTAGTCCATCAACTAAGTTTTTTGTGTTTTTTAAGAATTGATTACATCACCCAGAAAAAACATAGATATTTCGTAGTGCCATGGCGCTATCAAATCATCTGTACAGGATGGTATGTAGTTGCGCTATGAAAGGAACTGGGAAATTTCCTGGCCAAACAAAACAATGGTGCTACCAAAACTATGGAGCTATTTCGAGATTGGAGCTACAGAAATTGCAGAGCTATTTCATGGGAGGCGCTACTGAAAATGAAGAGTTGTTACACAGGAAGCACTATAGAATTTGCAGAGTTGTTACACAAGAGTGGTGCTACAAAAATTGTAGAGTTATTTCATGTGAAGGATTATATAATCTGCAGATTTGTTTTATGAAGGGAACTACAAAATTGGCTACCAAAAGCACTACAGAATGGTGCTACGAACTGGCCATTATAGTCAAAGGTTCAAATTCATGACTCCTTCCTAATTTTTAATGATGTGGAGAGACGAAAGGATCACAGGTGCTAGCTTGGAAGAAACATACAAGCTTGGAGGACACTTGGAACTAGAGAGGAATGTGCCTAATCTAGAAGACATGCCATTTAATTCTTGTTAGAGTGGTTTCCAACATGGATCCTAAATTGTAGCAGTTTTTTAAGATCTGTTAGTATAGATGTTAGAAATTTAGTTGTTTTGGAGAATCCGAGGATAGGAAGGCCAACTCTCACATATCATTGTTTCCTTTTCTCTTTTGATTATAAATACATCTTCTAAATGATTAGAGAGGTTCAAATGGTTGAGCAGGGCTCCCTGATTGTAATATTTTGACTAAGTAAAGTTGTTCTCTGGTTATGTATTGGACTTGAGACATTTTGATTAATAGAATTCAGTTTCCTTTTATCATCTTCTTGCCTCTTATACTGAAATACTCATGATTGGATGATGTGGTTGTATTATAATGAATATTTCATTATAATGTTTCTATGAATGTTTTTCAATGTTCTTAAACTTTAAGTTCAAGAAGTTGTTGTGACTGAGTTTTCTTCTCTTGGCTGCTTGAAGACCTGATGTTAATAACATACCTTTACACCTCCCTCATTAAGTCTTCCTCCTATTAAATTTTACCCCAAAACACTGACTGAAGTTAATCAAGCCCTCATTTTCTTATGCACGCTAGCCCAAATTTCTGAGTTAAAACATTCTTATTTCGAGTTTTGTCCATTTGACCTTTAATCACTCATTTACATTTACAATTTTTTGGTGGGTATTGGGCTTATCCTCTTGCAATATAAGGGTGAATTGTAGTGCTAACATTCTTGGCATCATTGTCGGGGAACAAATTGAAGACATTTCCCTGGGATTGAATGATAAAGAAATTTTGATTATGAAGGTGCATTAGAGATCAATACATTTAATATTGCAACTTGCACCCGACGACTCCACTATTTCAGTTATGGCTCCCAAAGGTAGACACATGAGGTCTAGTCCATATCTACCTCTGGAAACACCTGAAGTTGACCCAGAGAAAATTATCAAGAAAGGAAAATATTCTCAAGAAGGATTTTCAGCTACTGTACTAGGTATTTCTGGTCATTCACATGATTCTACTTTTAAAACTCCAGTATCCATATCTAACCCTCCTTTTTTATCTTCTACTGAAGTTTCTATAAGTTTGGATTTTGAAAATTTCCCTGTTGAATACTCATCTTTTATCCCCCAAGTCAAAGAAGAAATTTTTGAAACCCTTGTTTCTTCTATTGTTGTAAATTGGTTTAGATTTGAGAATCTTGAATATTTTCCTACTTTGGGCCTTCCTAATCTTCCTCCTATCAAAGTTACTGTGACTAAAAGAGAGGAACCTCTTTTCCCTTGGACCCTATACCATATTTTCCTCTGAAAACTGAAACCTTTCCATCCAAGTTTCCTCTTTCCCCAAAAATCCAGACTATATTTGCAGCTGTCAAAATTCCATCTCCCCTTTGTTCCCCTACATTTCACAACCCAATGGTAGGTGCTAATATTCTGAGAAATAGGATGGATGCCATAGTGGCTTCTAGGTATGCCCCTTTTATTTTGCCTCAGCCTATGAATTCTCTCCCAGTTGGAGACTACATTAAGTACATGCCAAATTTTACCGGGGAGGAAGACACAACTGCAGAAGAACACCTTGCAGTTTTTTATATCTATGCAGATAATCTTAACATTGAAAATGAATATGTATGGATGAGAGTATTTGTACAAAGCCTTGATGGTGAGGCTATAAAATGGTTTAGAGGTTTGAATCCTAGATCTATTGCTGGGATTGAATATTTGGATGATGCCTTCTTGAGGCATTAGGGGGATAAAAAGGATTTCATTTATTATATTACGGAATTTGGATCACTTAAGAGGAAAGAAGGGGAATTTGTTTCTGACTTTTCAAAGAGATTCAATAAAATGTACAACAGTATTCCCACTGAATTTTTTTTTTACAGAAACCTCTGCCAATATTACCTATGCTAGTGCTTTTGACCCTGAGTTTGGCCTCCTATTGAGAGAAAGAAGATGTACCTCTTTAGCTCATATGCAAGATGAAGCCTTAGAATTAGAATCTAATATATTGGTAGCTGACAAACTTAGGGGAAATTATGATAGAGATAGAAGGAAAGGTAGGGCTGAAGCTTCAACCTTAGAATCCCCTGTTGTCCACCCTCAGGTTGATGAAATTACAAAATTGGTAAAATCACTTTCTGCTGAAATGGAGAAGTTGAAACTTGAAGGCAAACATAACTATAGAAGCACACAAAATGCTGACAATAGAGGTAATTTCAGAAGACCAAATAATTCCCCTTAGGTCCTCCAAAGAGATCCAAGAAATAGCGATAGGGATTGTTATTGGGATAATTTTTAAGTGTGGACACAAATCAATCCCCCTAGCTTCAATACGAAACTAGAACAAAACAAGACATCACACTACTCTTTCCTTAGATTTCAATTATCAAATGAGAAATGGATCTAGGACATACCTTTTAAATATCGAAGATCCGACTTCACCAATGCAATCTAAGATTCGTCGTGAGGCTTATGGAGAAATATTTGCAAATAAACACAAGCCAACGAAGACAAGAATAACATAGTCTATTTGATATGAAACTATGTATGTGATCAAGGAATCATACAATATTAACAAATAACATTCATATAGGAAAGAAAAGTATATATGTATTAAAGAATCTGGAAGAAAGATACAACTAGATGCCTTGATGTTGTCAGGTTCCTTCCAAAAATGCCTTGCTTCCCACACACTTCTTGCTCCAAGGATTCTGAGACTATGGATATGATAGCTACTCACAATCTATATTGAAAAACCAAAGAACAAAGCCACTCTAATTAAGACAAATTTCCAATCTACAAAACTCAAGCTCAAGCCAATCTAACTTTCTCATGAGAGCTCCTCTCCTTTTATAAGTTGAAGAGGATAAGGTGAGGAGGTTAGGATGATCCCACTAAATCATGAAAGAGAGTAATATCCAAACCATTCATAGGCCACCTCACCATAGAAGGTTATCCTTCTAGAAGCATAGAGAAGACGTTCATTTTTCCCACGTACAAGAATTTTTGCACCCTAGTTATATTGAAACCTACGGAAACTCCGCAACCTAGCTATAGAGCAAGGTGTGGAAATAAGGAATTTTATCACCTTTCATATAGAGTAGCCTACAAAAATCCTCCTTAATAGGGTTTTTACAAAGGAAAATACAACTTCTTCTCTGAGGGAAAGTTCTCCCTTCTTTCTTCAGGAATTCAGGCTATTGATCCTTCTAAATACAAAGGATAGTTTTACATCATTAATGGTCATAAGGGTGAAGAAAATAATGTGTAACAGAGAGCCCCCCAAAGTATGATTTTAGAATAGAGTGATAGCTGAAATAATTTGTCGAGTGTGTGTAGGGAACAAAAAACAGTTGGTCCGAAACCTGCCAACAAAGAAAGAAATACAATAAAATAATATATCATCATTGAGGTAGGCATTCCCATACTCAGAATATAAATGAATCAAAGCATAAATGATGACATGCAAATATCCATGTCAAGTAAGACAGTTCATGGCCACCAAACATACACTATGGATCAATGCCAATATGACTCAAATCTGAACATAGCCACCAAAAATACACTGTGGATCTATGTGTTAAAGAATCAAATTCAAACATAGCCATGAGACATTCAATGTGGATATATGCAACAATTCAAACTTAATATACTCCAACACAACCTAAATCTGTCATAAATGATTCAGGGTCTTCATCTCCACCACTCTAAAGTATGAATCTAACCATGTGAATACATGTGTTGAAGTCGAACATGGTAGAAGCCACTTGATTACTGATCATTAGTGTATGCCATTAAGAAGTACGAGGGAAATCACCATTAATGTCAATGACTCCCAAGGTACTCTAGTACAATCCAATGAATGTGAATTAATGAGTTGAAGTCGAACACTCGATGAAGTCTCATGATCAAGGGTCATTAATGAAAAACCACTGTCGAAAGCGAGGAAACCTATCATTGAGGCATGCAAGTTCCAAGGTACCAATTAGTTTCTAAGTCTAATTTCTGGATCATGATTTGAAGTTGACAAGAAAAGACTTGTCATAGGAAGGCCTTAATGTATCCTCCATCAATGACATGAAATGGGTAAAAATATTTGAAGTAGATCAGAGTAATAGGATTCAGGACTGACTTAGGGATGGATGATGCAATAGAAGGCTTAAGGATTGCAGAAAATGGCTGATGCAATAGAAGGATTTCTAGGTTGAACTTATTTTTGAACATATTGACGACACAATAACTGTCTTGAAAAAACTAACTCAACAACAGGGATCACAGACCATAAGGGTAATATTATAAAGGAGTATGATCAAGAGACAATCGTATTTTCCAACCTAGACACAAAGCAAGTGAAAGGGTGTCATGTTCAAAAGAGACTCTTCCATAGAATACAGGTTTAGATACATTTATTTCCCAATTTCCCCCCACCATTTCTAGCGAGTACCTCTTTATTTTTACACAAGCTTGAGGAGGATAACATATGCTTGAACTGTAATATCATCCTTTGGATGAGTCCTTCGGAGTATGTTTAACGAACCCTAGGAAGGAGTGGTTCAATCCCATATGGGCCTTTTGATGTTTGTTTTACGAGTCCAAAGAGAGAAAACTCGAGGGTTTTTCATGTTTAGAGAGTCTGAAAAACACTTAAAGAGAACTCTGTTAGTTCCTTTTTCATAAGTTAGTCTGAAGAGATCGAAAAAGAGATAAACTATTGCTCAATAGACGTGCTTTCTAATACTTTAATGAGCGTGAAAAGAACAAGATCTCTTGTCAATCTTTTCATGTTTAGAGAGTCTGAAAAGAGATTAAAGGGAACTCAAGGGGGTTCCTTTTTCATATAACCTTTACGAGTCTGAAAAAGTGATAAAAATTTACTCGGTTACATTCTCAAGTATTTACGATCATGATAAAGAACAAAGACTAAGCTAGGGATTGTTTTCATTTTTACGCAATATTTAAAACAAAACAAAATTATGCTTGGGATATATTTTATTTTTACACAAGCTTAAAACTAGCCAAAACTATGCTTGGACCTGGTTTCATTTTTACACAATATTTAACCAGAGGAAACTATGCTTGAGGTAGGTGGTTTCATTTTTACAAAAGATTGAACCATAGAAAACTATGCTTGGACTTCCCAATGCATAACACAGGGATGGTTGGTATTTAGCCCCCAACTTAAGAAACTGACGGCTCTGACTTCAGCATGATGTCCAAAGGCTGAAATAATTGCCCCCCAAGCTTCAGTTCATCCAATGACATAGGAGGATTAAAAGAAGCTTCAAATACTATACATAACGAAGTACTTGGCTCAATCGAAGAGGGGAACAATCTATTTCATTTTTTAACGATCTTGACACAGAAACAAGAAATATGCTTGTGAATCCAAGTTCAATCCCTAGAACTCCATTTCATTTTTTAATGATCCTGACACATAAAAAGAACTATTCTCGTAAACTCTATTTTATTTTTTAACGAGGTTGTCGCAAAGATGAAAAACTATCCTCATAACTGGTTTAATTTTTTAACAAGCTTGAAATCAGAAAATCATTCTCTAATCTGAGTTCATTTTTTAATGAGATTGAAATAAAAAAACCATGCTCAACTCCGGTTTCATTTTTTAATGAGCTTGAAATTAGAAATCCATGCTCAACTCTGGTTTCATTTTTTAATGAGATTGAAATCATAAAACCATGCTCAACTTCTTTCTTGATCATGGCTTCCAAGGGAACAAGGCTCTCAAAGGACACCATGTCAAGGGAAAAAACTCAGTCATGGCCTCCAATAGATCTTCACTTGATGGAATAAACACACTCTGGAAGGAACACATGTCGAGGGATGCGATAGGGGTAAAGAGATCAGGCTCCAATAGCCCTACCGAAGAGATCACCATGCCAACTACCAGATCTAAGTCATAAGAGACTGAGCTTACAATGAGAGGATCATATGCATCGGAAGATGAAGGCATGGGAGACAACGCCACATAATTGACCTATGGTATGGGAGATACCGTCTGCATATAATAACCATTTAGGGAGGTCATCCAGTCAGGGTTAATGAATCAAAGTTGATCAATAGTCACAATTCTTCCATCATAAGGGAAAGATATCACACGAAAAAGAGTGGACACAATAGATTTCATGGCATAGACATAATCTCGTCCAAGGACTAAAGCGAAATCCAAGGGGTCTTCGACTACCATAATGTCAATAAAGATAGTTTTACCACCCAAAGCTACAAGAAATTGAGGAAGGGTCCCTAAAGGTTGATTGGTTCTTTTGTTAAAAGCTAACAAATTTTGAGTAACCGATGCAAGATGAGGAAAACCTAAATCTTGCAAATCAATAGAGGACAAAATACTAACAGACGCACCTTCATCTATCAACGTCTGAGGAATGTCCCAACCAAAAATTTGTACTGTAATTTGGAAAGTAATGTGAGAGGGAATACGGGGTCTAGTTAGCACACCCTAATTAAAAAGGATGTCCTAATTACTTGGAGGAGGTTCCATGGGAGAAGGATGAATTCCCCTCAACATGGTAGATTCTATATCAACGAGAAAAATGTGGGAAGTATCAGATTTACTCTCTAGTGGGAGAGTAGGATCGACTGATGACGAAATCAGATAGACTACTTGGGTTTCATTATCCAAGGGGAGAATGGGGTCGACGGGTGGAAAGGGATCGACCTATTAGGTTTCACTCTCTAATGGGAGAGTGGGATTGACTGAGGATGGGATCGGATCAAACACTTTGTTAACTGGTTCAACTAAGGACCTGACCAGATTGACTACATGATCCACTGGACTGACCGATGAAAGGGCCGGATCGATCATTCCATCAATTATAGGTGGGTCAAGAGTAATCTTGCGATAAGTAGCTGGAAGTTGGGGCTATGAAACAGTCATGTCTTCCAGTAATTTTGAGGCTTCGTCCATATGAGGGGAAAGGTGATTTAGATGACTCCCTTTGCATAACATACATGAGAACTTGACTCTACTTTTCTTCTTCCCAATGGTATCTTGACTAGTTGACGGGAGGTCATCAACATGTTGTTCAGAGGTTGATGACATGGGTTGGCGAGGTTGTGTAGACCATGCGTCTATAACCTTGGATAGACCAGGGAAATCCTTAAGAATATGGCTACCCTTACAAATCCCGCAAGGGTACTTGGGCTTACGGGTTGTTTGGGTGATTTTGACATCATCAACACTCCCATCAAGATTAATAGTAACTGGTTGTTTTCCAACATGTCTGGAAGTGGTTGGAAGTTTAGATCCTTGTTGATGTTTCTTCTTCTTCTTCTTACCCATTGAGTTACTATCTTTAGAGATTTCACTTGATGAAGAAGATGAAATGGAAGAAGACCTTGCAAGTGAAGAAGGTGAAGAATATCTAATTAGTGAAGACGGTGAAGGATCAACATGAGGTTTATTTTCTTGGGGGGAAGTACTTACAACCGAAGCACTAGTTGCATTTGGGATTACCTAAGTGGAAAAAAACCATACCAGTAATCCAATTGTGAGACCTGGAAGGCTCAAAGTAGTGATGTGAGGAGGACCAACGTTCCCCTAAGAAGGAAAAACAAAAGGTTCCTCTAGAAAAGGGTTTCCTTCATTGATCGTTCTAGGAACTGACACTATTAAAAACACAAATCCAACCTAGAGTCCACTAGGGAAATAAATAGCACACGCTAAAAATCTAGTAAGCAAGCAAGAAAAAAAAAACCTTCTCACAATGAGAAAACAAAGCTTGCAAGGGTACTTGGGCTTACAGGTTGTTTGGTTGATCTTGACATCATCAACACTCCCATCACGATTAATAGTAACTGGTTGTTTTCCAACATGTTTGACAGTGGTTGGAAGTTTCGACCTTTGCTTATTTTTCTTCTTCTTCTTATCCACCGAGTTACTAGCTTTAGATATTTCACTCGGCAAAGAAGATGAAATGGAAGAAGATCTTGAAAGTGAAGGATGTGAAGAGGATCTTACTAGTGAAGAAGGTGAAGGATCAACATGAGTTTGATTTTCTTGGGGGGAAGTGCTTAGAACCAAAGCACTAGCTGCATTTGAGATTACCTGAGTGGAAAACAACCATACCAGTAATCCAATTGTGAGACCTAGAAGGCTCAAAGTAGCGATGTGAGGAGGGCCAATGTTTCTGTAATAAGGAAAAAAAAAAAGATTCCCCTAGAAAAGGGGTTCCTTCATTGGTCATTATGGGAATTGATGCCATAAAAAAATAAATCCAACCTAGAGTCCACTAGGAAAAACAAACAACACACACTGAGAATCTAGGAAGCAAGAAAATAAACAAAACCTTCTCACAATGGGCGCATTAGTTGGTGATAAAATCCAACGTCCTGGGAGCAATGTAAGAAGGGGATGAGATAGAGTGGGTGGAAAATTTACATTGATGACCTACATAACGGACTTACACCCTGGTGTAAGCTCCCACACATAAACGTGGGTATACCCTCCAAGAAGCCTAAGTGAGTTTGTCCAACGTCGATTCCGGGTACTGTGAAGACTTTCCCCTTCACAGACACCTTGTGTAAATACCCTAAAGAGATAGTCCACTAAGGTTACCAACTATAATAATGATTCCTGGGGAAATAGTTGACAGTCCAATCCACATGCAAGGGCAAGGTATCTAGCCTGAAATCAACTTGAAAGGCTTCCACTCATCATTCTGGGCATACCTTCAAGCAATCCCCATAATATGCACAATCTCTACACCAAGACCAACAAAGAAGGGTGAGTAACTCTGCCAGTCTCAATGCAACCTCGTGATTGACCCTTGTGTGAGAAGGGATTCCCAGGACAAAATGTAGCAAGTGGATTTCACCACTCCCTAACTCAAGATTCTATGTTTGTTTGCATATTTGGAAAGTTATCTTTCACACCCATTCCAAATCCCTACAACTAATATAATGTAGGTTTGCTACTATAAAGTATAAAAATGTCTAATCAATTTTTATAAGCGCTTTATTTTTAAGGTTGTTGTTACTTAAAAGGAATATGGCATGGAAAATATGGTGTTTTGACTGACTCGAGAGTTATGCAAAGAGATGAATATGCAATATTTTCATTTCAATGAAAGCTATGATATGCGAAAGAGAAAACGTTGATCATTCTCAAATGCACAATGTCGCAAAATTTATTAAACTCATCAATATCAATATCTTCAAGAAATCAAATGCAAGGATGCCCCCAATCTAATATAAATCAAGAAATTAAAAATTTTTTGTCTCAAAGAGACACTAAAATAAATAGAGAACTTCCTCAAAACAAAAGAAACCCAAACAATGTTTCTCTTTTAATATGGTTTATTCAATAAAAGAAAAACAAGTTCTTTCACCAAACAATTCTAAAGAAAAAGAAATGCTTTGTAATTGAAAGACACTCAAACATTTCAAAAGAAAACAAAGAAAAGATGGCTAAAAATAGTTTGAAAGTTTTCAAGAATACTGCAAACAGATCATAATCAGACCCAAAAAATTCACCCCAAAACCAAATCCAATATCTGGGTAAGGAAAAACCATCAAAAATTAAAAATTTCACAATCGTCACAGGCTGTCAGACTAACACAGTGCGGAAATCCCTGATTTCTGCAGACCAGAGAACCAATACAGTGCACAAATTTGAGGTTTCTGTAGGCTATCTATGGAGTAGGATGTGAAGATTCTGCATTGGTCTAAACAGGTAGGGTGGGGAAATCAAATATCACCGCACTATCCCTCAAAGTAGGGTGCAAACATTAAAGTAAACATGAAAAAATGAAAAGTAAGAAGGTTTTTCCAGTGAACTCAAATAGTCAAAGAGTCAATTTATATTTCCCAGTGACTCTGAAAACAAAACCCAAGCAATAAAAGCAAGAAAGAAAGAAAAACTAGGAAAACAATCTGTTCTCCAATGGAGTCACCAATTTTGTTATCAGGCTAATTGTTAAGTGCAGACACAAATCAATCCCCCTAGCTTCACTACAAAACTAGAACAAAACAAGACAGTACACTACTCTTTCCTTAGATTTCAATTATCAAATGAGAAATGGATCTAGGACATACCTTTTAAATATCGAAGATTCGACTTCGCCAATGCAATCTAAGATCCATCGTGAGGCTTATGGAGATATATCTGCAAATAAACACAAGCCAACATAGACAAGAATAACAGAGTCAATTTGATATGAAGCTATGTATGTGATCAAGGAATCATACAATATGAACAAATAACATTCATATAGGAAAGAAAAGTATATATGTATTAAAGAATGTGGAAGAAAGATACAACTAGATGCCTTGATGTTGTCAGGTTCCTTCAAACAATTCCTTGCTTCCCACACACTTCTTTCTCCAAGTATTTTGAGACCATGGATCTGATAGCTATTCACAATCTATCTTGACAAAGCAAAGCTCAAAGCCACTCTAATTAAGCTAAATTTCCAATCTACAAAGCTCAAGCTCAAACCAATCTAATTTTCTCCATGAGAGCTCCTCTCATTTTATAAGCTGAAGAGGATAAGGTGAGGAGGTTAGGATGATCCCACTAAATCATGAAAGTGAGTAAGATACAAACTGTTCGGAGGCCACCTCACCATATAAGCTTCTCCTTCTAGAAGCATTGAGAAGATGCTCATTTTTCCCATGTACAGGAATTTCCGCACCCTAGATATAGTGCAACCTATGGAAACTCCACAACCTAGCTACAGAGAAAGGTGTGGAAATCATGCATTTTCTCACCCTGCATATAGAGAAACTTGCGGAAATCCTCCTTGATAGGTTTTTTACAAAGGAAAATACAACTTCTTCTCTCAGGGAAAGTTCTTCTCCCTTCTTTCTTCAGGAATTTAGGATATTGATTCTTCTAAAGACAAAGGATAGGTTTACATCATTAATGGTCATAAGGTGAAGAAAATAATGTGTAACAAGGATGCTCAAAAATTTCAAATCCATCTCCAAAACAACCTTGTTGCTAATGAAGAAGGAGAGGATGAAGAAACAGATCCTGAAATTCATTGTCTTGGTGACATCTCTTCATACCCTCATTTGACCCAATCTACATATGAGGAGTCTCTCATGGATAGTCAACTAAATGAATTGAGTAAAGGAGAAAAAAAAATGACAATCCTAATAGATACAACCTAAGGACCAAAAAGAAAGAGGGAAAGACTGACACTTCTGATCATCCCACTAAAACAAAAAATTATGATAAGGCTATGACAACTAGAAACAAAGGAAAATATGTGAAAATCCCTCAAACATTGGTTAAGATCCATGCCCCATAAGTTAAAGAGATTCTAAAACCCCCATCCTCTTTTATCTTTGAATATGGAATTCAAAATATCAAAATCCCTGTACCCTTTTTGGAGCTGATTAAGAATGAGGAATTCAAAAGATACCTTTCTAAAATGCTACAACCTGATCCTTATTCTAATTCCACAGATTTAGCTAACCTTCAAGATGAAAATCCAACAGTCATCCCGAGACCTTTGGTAGAGAATAGAGATGATTCTTCCCCTCCTTTCTATACATCATTAAACATTCATGATAAAGTATTGCACAACTTCTTGATGGACTCAGGGGCATATCACAATCTCATGCCTAAAATAGTCATGGATGATCTTAGGTTGGAAATTAAAAAAACCTACCATGAATTATACTCTTTTGACTCTAGGAAAGTGAAATTTCTTGGTGTTATCAAAGATCTGGTTGTTACCTTGTTTCAGTTTACAATAAAGTGTGGTCATGGATATTTTGGTGGCTGATGTGCCCCCTAAGTTTGGGATGATCTTGTCAAGATATTGGATAAAAATACTAGGGGGAGCCTTGCATATGGACCTTTCATATGGAACCATTCCTGTGTTTGGGGGAGAACATATAAGGCTTTACAGGGAGGCTCAATTAGCCTAAATCATCAATAATGAAGAAAATCCCACCAACCACCCTATTTTTGCACTTGATACTGATTTAGGATCTAGTATATTAAATCTCACTGATGCTCCTCAACCTCCTATTGAAATCACAAAACGGTCCATTACCTCTTGTGAAGAGCCTCCTCCTAATACCTCTATTTGGAAGTTGTTTTTTGATGGGGTTACTTCTAAAGAAGGTGCTGGTGTTGGGGTAGTTTTTATTTCCCCTACTCAAGAGATCATTTCCTTATCCTACAAGCTTGAATTTGAAACTAAAAATAATTTGAGGGCTTCTAACAACATGAGGATTGAAGAACTAACAGTGTTTGGAGATGCTGAATTGATTGCTCATCAAATCAAAAACTTGTATCAAGATAAACATCCCAGGTTAAGGACTTACATAAATGAAGTTTGGGATCTTGTTGATATTTTCTTCTTAGCTTTTAATATCTCATTTGTTCCAAGAGAGGAGAACACTATGGAATATTCCTTGGTTGTTTCAACAAGTAATTTCAGAGTTCCTTTCCCCCCTAAACTCAAATATGACGTGGAAGTGAAGTATAGACCCTCTATACCTGACAATGTCAAACATTGGAAGTTTTTGAGGATGAACTTGAGATAAAAATATTTCTTGAGACTGTGGATGAGTTTTCTTCCTTACATATTGATCAAGATCATGATACTGAAAAAATCCCTCATGCTGATGTTTTTCTGAATAAAATTGTTGACCATCATATTGTTCAGTTGCCGAGTAACCATATTCCAAAAGGAATAGTTCCTTTGGAGAGATTGTTCGATAGAAGTGATGTTGTTGTAAAGGTTAAAGGTTCAACTAAAAATGTTGATGTGACTGAATGCAATTTAGGTACAGAGGAGGATCTAGAGTATGTTAAGTTTTCTAACATCTTGTCAAAGGAACACAAGTCTGAATATGTTAATCTTTTAAAAGATTTTGTTGATGTGTTTTCTTGGAAATATGAATATTTGAGAACATATGACACAAAAATCATTGAACATAAGATCCCTTTGAAAGAGGAGACCAAGCCATTTAGGAAAAAACTTAGACAGATAAATCCTATGTTGTTGCCTATTATGGAAAAGGAAGTAAAAAATCTTATGGATACCAAGATCATCAGTCCTTTGAGATACTCTTAATGGGTGGCTAACTTTTTCCCAGTGAGGAAGAAGAATGAGGAAATTAGACTATGTGTCGATTTAAAAAATTTGAATAGAATCTCCAAGAAAGATAACTACCCCTTACCAAAGATGGAGCAAATTTTGCAAAGGGTGCCAGGTTCATCTAGGATGTCTATGATTGATGGCCTTTCTAGCTACAATCAGATCTCCATATTTCCTGAATATGGAGAGAAGACAACCTTCACTACTCGGGGCACATTCATGTATGCCAAAATGCCCTTCAGATTGATGAATGCAGTAGCAAAATTCCAGCGAGCAATGGACATTGCCTTTATTGGGGAGAAGGAAAATTTTGTAGTCATATATTTAGATGACATTACAATGTTCTCACAATCTCATAAAGAACATTATCATCATTTGAAAAAGGTCTTCTTGAAGTGCAGAAAGTTTGGTATCTCTCTCTCAATCCTAAAAAGTATTTGTTTTCTATGAAGGAGGGAAAGTTATTGGGGCACATTGTATCAAAAGAAGGGGTAAGAATTGATTCAGGTAGAGTAGAAGCCATCCAGACCTTATATCTCCCTAGATCTAAGAAATAAGTTCAGTCTTTCTTGGGTAAATTCAATTTTCTAAGAAGGTTCATTTCAAATTTTGTTGAATTGGTAAAGTGAATTGCAACCATGCTTAGGAAAGGAAATGAGGTCAAATGGACTGCTCAGTCTCGATATTATTTTGATCAAATAAAAAGGCTTTGACTGAAGCACATGTTCTCATCAGCCCTGACTGTTATCACTCGAAGAAACCAATCCTTGACTGTAAAGGGTGTAATCTTGCTAACTTAAATAAATCAATAATGTGGAGTGTAAATGTGTTGAACCTGCACATAATAGATCTAGCTAAACAATAATTTACACATTTGTAGAGAGAATTGGAGAAGGACAAATAAGGAGAGAAAGAATGGAAGAATTCTCATTAACCATTGTGAATAATGAATAATTTACACATGATATACTCTGTATAAATCAATGAGTTCGACTTGAGGTGAACCAAGTCACCATAGTGGTGGTCTAGAGTGATCTGGAAACATATCAACAGTTACGAGAGTGAACTGCCACCTATTCTAGTCTCTTAGGCAGTTACGGGAGTGAACTGCCACCTAGTTGAGTTAACTAGTCAACTAGTCTTTAGTTAACTGAATGAATAGAGAGTAGTGAGGAGTTAATTGAGGGAATCAAGGCTAATGTGCCACTTTGGTGATGATACCAAGGCAAGGTTGAATTAGCAGGGTGATGATCCCAATGCAACATCTAATCTCAGCTCAACTAGTCAAACTGAAGTGTGAACTGAAAGAGAATATTCTCCAGATGGAATATTCTCTCCTAAAATATAGGAGACTGGATAATGACTAATTATGACTAATAAGAAAATAAAAAACTTAGGAAAAATAAATCCTAGGTGTGTGTGAAGTAACTCCAACACCCCCCCTGAACATCATTATGGTGAAAATAAAGATTGGGTCCTGGCAACGAGGCCATGTTAGGTACCGAAGTACAAAAGATACACTGAAAATAAAGTGAGGAAAGAGGGAAAACCTCANAGAGCTACAGTTGCTAGGAAACTGTGTCCTTCACTCCAAGATGACCTCACAGAGAATGGAATTTTTTCTCAGTGAAGGTCTTGGTGAAAATGTCTGTCGTTTGTTTTGTTGAAGGACATAATTGTAAGTCAATGATCCCCTCATGTACCAACTCCCGGATGTATTTCACGTGGATCTCGATGTTCTTTGTCCACTAACTCTAAACTGGATCTCTGCAGAACTTGAGAGTGCTCTGGTTGTCACACCAAATGATGATCGACCAATGAAACTAAATGCCCAACTTAGTGAGAAAATGTTGTAGCCACATAGCCTTAATGGTTATGTTAACTACCCCTCTGTACTCTTCCTCGGTTGAAGATAGAGAAATGGAAGCTTGCTTCTTGCTCGACCAATAGATAGGCCCGGAATCAAGACTGAGTGAGTAACCGGATGTGGACTTGCAATCAATGCTATTGCCAACCCAGTCAAAATCAGTAAACCCAATGAGATCTAATGTAGAGTCTGTTGCATAATGAATCCCAAAGGTGATGGTGCCTTGTACATATCGAAGGATACACTTTGCATATTTCCAATGTAGCTCATGTGACTGCTAGATGAACCTGGAAATTGTGCCAACTTCATATGAGAGGTCTAGTCTAGAGTGTGTGAGATACACCAAGCTCCCCACTAGTTATATGTATAGTGTGTTGTCAAACAGTGGATTCTCCCCGCCATCCTCAAGTTTGACTCCTGATAGGAAAGGATTCGGAGCAGATTTGCAGTCTGTCATGTGAAATCTCTCAAGGAGATCTCTTGCATACTTGGATTGAGATAGTTTGATGCCTGATGCATCTTGACTGATCTCAAGTCCAAGGAAGAAGTGTAGCAAACCCATGTCCATCATCAAAAACCTGTCATGAAGAATCCTCTTGACTATAGCAATCGATGAAGTTGAGAAATTGGTGATCAACAAATCATTGACATACAGAACTAAAAGTAGAAGTGAATCAACTGTCCTTAGCATGTATACATTCGGGTATGATTTACAACATACAAAGTTCTGTGACAACAAGTAGGAGTCCATATTGGCATACCATGCCCTTAGAGCCTATTTGAGGCGATAAAGTGACTTCTTCAATCGACAGACCAAATATGAGTCCTGCATAAATCCCTGGGGCTACTCCATGTAGATCTCCTCTCAGAGATCACCGTTAAGAAATTCATTCTTCACATCCATCTGATGGAATTCCCATCCCTAGGATGCCGCAATGGAAAGTGTCAATTGTATGGAATCCATCTTCGCTACTGGAGTGAAGGTATCATCATAGTCAATGCCATGAACATGTTGAAAGAATTTGGAAACAAGCCTAGATTTGTATCTACTGATCTGTCCATTTGCTGCGCTCTTGGTCCTGTAGACCCATCTGCATCTAAAAAGTTTTCTCCCGGAAGGAAGGGGAACTAGAACCCAAGTCTGGTTCTCAAAGAGGGATTTGTACTCCTCCTTCATGGAAGATTCCCAAAAGGGATTTCCAGCAGCCTCGCCATAAGACTGTGGATCTGAAGATTGAACCAAGAAAAGATGTCTGGAAGGCAATGGTTTAGTGGAAATGCATGCAATAGGAGGATCCTCGAAATCTGATAGAGTCCTCCTATTATCGGCTGGATCACATATGAGATCCCCTGCATCCTAAAGAGTAGTTTGTGCCCACTTGGGCCACTTCTCTGGCTCTGCAGCTGCATCTAGATGCTCTGACTCTGCATCTGACTGTACTAAATCTGACTCTGAATCTGAATCCTCTGAGTCCTATGAATCAAAATTCTCATCTGAATAAGATTCGACATGTGGATGCTTATCATCTTGGACAGGTGGAAGAGTAAAGGTGTCTGCATGAGACTACTGAGGTATATGCGAGGCACTTTCCTCAAATTGGACACTACACTCAATGATGAGCTAGTCCGAGGAAAGATGAATAAGTTTATATCCCTTCACACTGTCAGGGTATCCAAAAAAAATGCACTAAGTGCTTTGTGGGTCAAGTGCCTTCCTCTTTTTAGAGGGAATCCTGGCCCATGCACGTGAACCAAAAATATGAAAGTGGGTCACTTCCGGTTTGAGGCCGCTCCAAGCCTTGTAGGGGGTATTATCCTTGATAGATCTATGGGGAGATCTGTTTTGGATGTATGTTTCACAGTTAAGTTCTTTGGCCCATAGTCTCTATGGTAGTGACTTTGCATGTAACATGCAAGATGCCACCTCCTTTAGAGATCGGTTTTTTCGCTCAACAAATTTGTTTTGTTGTGGAGTGTAGGGAATTGTATGTTGAAACTGAATCCCTACCTCATGGAAAAGATTGTGGATCTCATGATTCACATACTCTCCCCCGTTATCAGTTCTGATGACTTTGATATTCTTTTCAGACTGTGTCTCAACCAAAGCTTTGAAATCTTTGAGGTGTTGAAAGACCTCGGATTTTTTCCCGAGAAAGTAGATCCATGTAAAACGTGAGAAATCATCAAAAAAAATGAGAACAAACCTCACTTTTCTGATCGATGGATGTGCAAAATGACCCATTAGGTCACCGTGGATCAGATCTAAAGGTGCAGAAGCTCGTTGAGACTTTCCTTTGTTGAATTTCTCTTGAGGGTGTTTCCCAAGAACACATCCCTCACATACTCCCTTGGAGAATTGGATGTTTGGTAGACCATCAACTAATCTATGCTTGATAAGATGTTGCATGTATCTGAAATTCAAATGTCCAAACCTTTTGTGCCATATCCTACTACTTTAATCAGCATGAGTAAGTAGTAAAGCAGAATCAGGTTCAATGAATTCAGAAAATGTATACAATCTAGACTGATGATTCACCTCACCGGTAGAAACCCTGGAGTTGGTTTGCATGTCGTATATGTCCACAAAATTTGGTGTGAAGATGACTTTCTTTTTGGTGCCAGAATTATTCATTTGATACACAGAGAGAAGGTTGATAGAAAGCTTGGGAACATGCAACACGTTCTCGAAGCTTCCATTTGTGAGTTCAATCCTTCCTTTGCCGGTGACTTCAACAAAAGAGTTGTCCCCCATCAAAATAGGAGGACATTTTCATGCATCTAAAGAAGAATATAATGCTTCTGAGGTAGCCATGTGATGTGATGCTCCTGAATATACGATCCAAGCATCGGGAGAGGAGTTGATGGCAATCAAGGCATGGATGGAATTGCCTTTCTTAGAATTCAGATCTTCTGGCTTCTTCTTATTTGCACCCTCATGGATGCAATCTCCAAGGTTGTTTTGCTGAAGTATTTGAGACATCAGATCTATTTCTTTTTTCATGCATGAAGATTTCGAATGGAATCCTTTGTGACAGTATGTGCATTTCTCTCCTTTTCTTCCCTTTTCTCCTTTGGATCTGGAGGCATTGGTGAAGGGTTTTGTGTACCCTTCCTTCTTCATATGTGTATGAGATTTCTGCTTATATTTATCTTTATATTTCTGATATTTTTGGCTTCCATCATGCATAATGAGTGCATGTGCCCTTGGGCATTTGATTGCGCCCATGTTGATGAGCTTGTTTTTCTCTTGTGTCAAGGATTCGATAAAGTCCTCAAGAGAAGGCATATTCTAGGTGGCTCTAGAGGTGAATCTAACAAGTATGGAATGTGGATACGAATACAGAGAATTTAGATCCAATATTGGAGAGAATGGTGATAACCATTTGTTTCTCCTCCGCCGATTTATCAACCCCGCAAGATTTGAGTTGCGACAATAAATCCTTGAATTTTGTAAATAAATCTTGGATATTGTCGAATATTTTTGGATCCAGTGTGAGAAGCTCCACCTATAGCATGTGTCCCCTCATCTCATCCTATTTTCCAAATGTCCCTTCCAATATTTTCCAGGCTTCATTAGGACTCTTACAGAAAGATATGTGAAAAAGGAGATTGGGAGAAATAAGACTGCAAATTGTTTTGAGTGCCTCATCCATGAGATTTAAGTACTTGGATTTTTCTATGGATGATGTCAGTTCTGTATCTGTATTAATGGTTAACCTATACAACCCTATGTATCAGAGATGTATGGCTATTTTCTCCTTCCATGCAAAATAGTTGTAAGGTGTAAGAATGAATTCTTTTTGGAATTCCATCTTTCCGCTATCTTCAATATTTTGTACCTGCAAAATATTTTGTGGTATATTTTGCTTAACAGTCTGTCAGGTCTGATACCATGTAAATGTGTTGAAACTACATAGAATAGATATATCTAAAAAATAATACACACATTTGCAGAGAGAATTGGAGAAGGAAGAAGAAAGAGAGGAAGAATGGAAGAATTCTCATTACCCCTTGTGAATAATGAATAATTTACACATGATATACTATGTATAACTCAATGAGTTTGAATTGAGGTGAATCAAGTTTCCATAGTGGTGGTCTAGAGTGATTTTGACACACACTAGTAGTTACGGGAGTGAACTTCCACCTAGTTGAGTTAACTAGTCAACTAGTCTTCAGTTAACTGACTGAACAAAGAGTACTGAGGAGTTAACCGAGGGAATCAAGGATAATGTGCCACTTTGGTGATGATACCAAGGCAAGTTTGAATTATCATGGTGATGATCCCAATGTTGCATGGTGATGATCCCAATGTTGCATGGTGATGATCCTAATGCAACATCTAAACTCAACTCAGCTAGTCAAACTGAAGTGTGAACTGAAAGATAATATTCTCCAGGTGGAATGTTCTCTCCTAAAATATAGGAGACTGGATAATGACTAATTATGAATAATAAAAAAATAAAAACCTTAGGAAAAATAAATCCTAGGTGTGTGTGAAGTAACTCCAACATGGAGGAGAGAGGGATCAAATCGGATGACATTATAAACTCTTATCCATTTAGAAATATATAAATCACTTGAAAGACCAAGGATTTCAACTATGATTCTCAATAGGTTTAAATCAATTTGTGGAAATGTGGAGAAGAATCATTATTGATCCAGGTGGATATCGATGGCCACCCACCTTTTTCGACTGGCTCAAAACTGTTTTCTGTCAATTTTGGCAATTTACTATTTTTAGCAGGTTTTAACTTTCGGGGCCATTTTGAGGGCCTAAATGAAGGTTTTTTTGAGATAAAGGTTCTAAATGATAGCTGAAGGCATGATTGATCCCCCAAAATGAATCTCCTCAACTATACCTTTACAACGAGCTATCACACGCCTAAAACGGAGCTCGTATGCAAAAGTTATGACCCCGGGAAGTTGATGTACTCACTTACCCAAATGGGGCCCACATGACTTTTGGCGCTTCATCTCCTAGGGTTAGGTTTTTGGATGTCTAGGAATTTTGGAATTCCTGTTTATTGTAAAAGGGGCCTTCAGAGCCTCACTGTAATCATCTTCTTGTGAATGCGAGTAGCTGTCACATCTCTTCTCAGAGATAAGCTGCCACCATTCTAGCGAGTCTTTCACTCTGTATTTTTACAGTCTCTGTACATTTCTTTGATTAATAGAAATAGTGTATTACTATATATCTGTGTTTATGGTTGCATCTCTGATAAAGTTATGTTAAATTATTGAATATCTGAAATATCTCTGGGCATTTCTTTATTATATCTCCGCTCTCATTTCATGTCGAAGATAATCCGGATCAGTGATATCAGAGCAGGCTGCTCTTGATTTTTTTTCAGTGCATGTCCCCGACGAGGTCCGAGTATAGCAAGTTGGGTCTCGAGCTTGTCTCTCTCGAGGAAAATCTCTCTCGCACACCCAAGAAACCATCAATGGCAGAAGAAAAGAAAAACAATGGAGCAGACGATCCTATCAGTCTGTTGCTTGAGCAAGCTCTCACGCGACAGAGGGACGAAATGATAGAGAATTTTTCCCAGATCCTTCAATGCCTGCCGATAGAATCAGGCGCATCTTCATCAAGTGACCACTTTGGAGGCACCTCGCCTTTCAAGGTACAGGTTAATTTTGATATTCCTGTATTTGAAGGTCAAATAGATGCAGATGCCCTAGATAAATGGTTAAATCTGCTAGAAGGTTATTTCT
>ML781871.1:264392-279439 GCA_009831015.1 Picea engelmannii | reverse complement strand
GGAGTGGTTCGGTCCCATATGGGCCTTTCGATGTTTGTTTTACGAGTCCAAAGAAAGAAAACTTGGGGGTTTTTCATGTTTAGAGAGTCTGAAAAACACTTAAAGAGAACTCTCTCAGTTCCTTTTTCGTAAAGTAGTCTGATCAGACCAAAAAAGAGATAAACTATCGCTCAATAGTGTTTTCTTCAAATACTTTAATGAGCGTGAAAAGAACAAGGTCGCTCGACAATCTTTTCTGTTTAGAGAGTCTGAAAGGAGCTTGAAGAGGACTCCAAGGGGTTCCTTTTTCGTATAACCTTTACGAGTCTGAAAAAGTGATAAAAGTATACTCGGTTACATTCTCATTGATTTACGAGCACGAGAAAGAAAAAAGACTAAGCTCGGTAACTTATTCTCATGTATTTATGAGCATGAGAAAGAACAAAGACTAAGATCGGTAACTTATTCTCATTTATTTACGAGCATGAGAAAGAACAAAGACTAAGCTTGGGATTGTTTTCATTTTTACGCAAGCTTTAAAACAAAACAAAACTATGCTTGGAATAGATTTTAATTTTTTACACAAGCTTAAAAACTAAACAAAACTGTGCTTAGACCTGGTTTCATTTTTACACAAGCTTGAACTAGAGGAAACTATGCTTGAGGTAGGTGGTTTCATTTTTACACAAGCTTGAACCATAGAAAACTATGCTTGGACTTCCCAACGCATAACACATGAATGGTTGGTACTTATCCCCCAGCTTAAGAAACTAGTGGCTCAACTTCAACATGAAGTCCAGAGGCTGAGGCAAATGCCCCCCAAGCTTTGTTTCATCCAACTGCAAAGGAGAATGAAATGAAGCTTCAAATACTAGACGAAGGACTTGACTCAAATAGAGAAGGGGAAAACTATTTCATTTTTTAACGAGCTTGACACAGAAACAAGAACTATGCTCATAACCTCTGTTTCAATTTTTAACAAGGTTTCCACAGAGACAAAAAAACTATCCTCGTAAGTGGTTTCATTTTTTAACGATCTTGAAATAAAAAAACCATGCTCAAAGTCCTCTATTTCATTTTTTAACGAGGTTGCCTCAGAGATGCAAAAACTATCCTCGGGTGGTCTTCTTGATCATGGATGCCAAGAGGACAATGCTCTGGAAGGAGACCATGTCAAAGGAAAAAAACTCGGTCATGGCTTCCAAGAGGTCTTCATTTGATGGAAGAAACACATTCTGGAAGGACACCTTGTCGAGGGTTGTGACAGGAGTAAAGATATCAGGCTCTAACTACCCTATCGAAGAGATCACCATGTCAACTACTGGATCTAAGTCATTAGAAGTTGAAGCCATGGGTAACAACGCCACATAATTGACCCATGGCGGGGGCGATACCATCTGCATGTAAGAACCATTCAGGGAGGCAATTCAGGTGGGGTCAATGAATGAAAGTTTATCAACAATCACAACCCATCCATCGTGAGGGAAATATATCACACGAAAAAGAGTAGAAACAATAGATTTCATGGCATAGACATAATCTCTCCCAAGGAGTAAATCAAAATCCAAGGGGTCTTGGATGACCATAACATCAATAAAGACAATTTTCCCTCCAAAAGTTATAGGAAATTGGGGAAGGGTCCCTAGAGGTTGACTGGTTCTTCTATAAAAAGATAACAGATTCTGTGTAACCAGCACAAGTGAAGGACAACCCAAGGCTTGCCAAGCAATAGAGGACAAAATACTAACAGACGAACCTTCATCTATCAATGTTTGAGGAACGTCTCGACCACAAACCTGTACTGTAATATAGAAAGGAATGTAAGAGGGAAGACGAGGTCCAGTTAGCACACCCCAATCAAAACAGATGGCCTCATTACTTGGAGGAGGTTCCATGGGAGAAGGAGGAATACCCAGTGGCATGGTAGACTCTATATCAACAAGAAAAACATGGGCAGTATCAGGTTTACTCTCTAGCGGGAGAGTAGGATCGACCGATGGGGAGATCAGATCAACCACTTGGGTTTCATTCTCTAGGGGGAGAATGGGATTGACTGAGGATGGTATCAGATCAACCACTTTGTCAACTGGTTCAGCCAAGGACGTGACCAGATTGACCACATGATCAACCGGATTGACAGACAAAGGGGCCAGATTGATCATTCCATCAACTATAGGGGGGTCAAGAGTAAGCTTGTGATAAGCAATTGGAAGTTGAGGCTGTGAAACAACCATGTATTCTAGGAATTTGGAGGCTTCTTCCATATGATGGAAAAGATGAGTTAGATGACTCCCTTTGCATAACATACACGGGAACTTGGCTCTACTTTTCGTCTTCTCAACAGTATCTTGACTAGTTGACGGGCGGTCATCAATATGTTGTTCAGAGGCTGATGACATGTGTTGGTCAGGGTGTGTAGACCATACTTCTATAACCTTGGATAGACCAGGGCAATCCTTAAGAAGATGGCTACCCTTACAAAGCTTGCAAGGGTACTTGGGCTTACGATTTGTTTGGGTGATCTTGAAATCATCAACACTCCCAACACGATTAACAGTAACTGGTTGTTTTCCAACATGTTTGACAGTGGTTGGAGGTTTTGAAACTCGCTTCTCTTTCTTCTTCTTAATCTTTCTTTTCTTCGTCTTCTTATTCACCAGGTTACTAGCTTCAGAACTTTCACTCGACGAAGAAGATGAAATGGAAGGCGACCTTGCATGTGAAGAAGGCGAAGAAGACCTTACTGGTGAAGAAGGCGAAGGATCAACATGAGGTTGATATTCTTGGGGGGAAGTGCTTGTGACTGAAGCACTAACTGCATTCAGGATTACCTGAATGGAAAACAACCATACTGGTAATCCAATTGTGAGACCTAGAAGGTTCAAAGTAGCGATGTGAGGAGGACCAATGTTCTCATAAGAAGGAAAAACAAAAGGTTCCCCTAGAGCAGGGGTTCCTTCATTGGTTATTCTGGGAACTGACGCCATTAAACAAATATCCAATCTAGACTCCTCTAAGGAAAACAAACAACACACGCTAAAAATCTAGTAAGCAAGCAAGCAAACAAAACCTTCTCACAATGAACACAGTGGTTGGTGATGAAATCCAATGTCATGGGAACAATGTAAGAAGGGCCTGAGATAGAGCGGGTGGAAAAGTTATGTTGACAACCTGCTTAACAGACTTACACCCTGGTGCAAGCTCCCACACATAATTGTGGGTATACCCTCCAAGGAGCTCGAGTGAGTTTGGCCAACGTCGATTCCAGGTACCATGAAGACTTGCCCCTCCATAGTCACCTCGTGTAAAGAACCTAGAGAGATAGGCCACTAAGGTTACCAATTACTACAGTGATGCCTGGGAAAATAGTCGACAATTTGATCCACGTGCAAGGGCAGGGCATCTAGACCGAAATCAACTTGAAAGGATTCTAGTCATCATTGTGGCTATACCTCTCAAGCGACCCCCATAATACATGCAATCTCTACACCAAGATCAACAAAGCAGGGTGAGTAACTTTGCCAGTCTCAATGTGACCTCATGATTGACCCTTGTGTTAGAAGGGCTTCCCAGGACAAAATGTAATAAGTGGATTTAACCACTCCCTAACTCAAGATTCTATGTTTGTTTGAAACTTTGGAAAGATATCTTTCACACCTATTCCAAATCCCTACAACTAATCTAATGTAGGTTTGCTACCAGAAAAGATAAAAATGTCTAATCAATTTTTATAAGCGCTTTATTTTATGGCTGTTGTTACTCAAAAGGAAAATGGCGTGGGCAATATGGTGTTTCGATCGACTTGAAATTTATGCAAAGAGATGAAGATGCAATTTTTTCATTTCTATGAAAGCTATGCTACGAGAAGGAGAAAACATTTATCATTCCCAGATGCACAATGTCCCAAAATCTTAAAACTCATCAATATCAAGATTCTTGAGAAATGAGAAAAATGTATTATACACCAATGCACGATTCATGGCCCCCCCTGGCCATGAGTGGGAAAAGTTTTCATAATTTAAGATCAAAAAATGCCAAGAATCATGCAATTTCACTACTTCAAATGCAAGGATGCCCTCAATCTAATATAAAGAAATAAATTAAATCTTTTTGTTTCAAAAGTTTCACTAAAAGAAATAATGAATTTTCTTAAAACAAAGAAACCCAAACTAAAATTTTTCTTTTAAAGAGAACTATCCAGAAGAAATCTTATCATTCCTTAAACAATTCTAAAGAAAACACACGCTTTGTAATTGAAAGACACTCAAAGCAAGAGACTAATCCTTCAAAACCAAACAAAGCAAAAGTGGCTAAAAGAAACTCAAAGGATGTCAAGAAGACTGTAAATAGATCAATATAGGCTCCAAAAGTTCAATCCAACTATTCAAAGCAAAATTGGGCATCAAAAAATGACAAGAACCAATCCAAAATTTTTTACAAACAAGTTCGCAGGCTGGCAATGTATTACAGTGCGAGAATCAAAGATTCTCATAGGTTGAACAAAGGTTGACTGTGAGGGGTTCGCACTGGACTTAACACCAGGGTGCGAACTCAGGTGTTTCTCACAGGCCACTAAAGGGTACAGTGCGAGAATGCCTGTAAACAAGCAAAAATTTGAAAAAAGACTAAATTTGAGTGAACTTTAAGATCCAGAGAGTCTGGATGGATCTCCCACAGACGCAGAGACTAGAAAAGAAGCAATCAAAGAAAGGGAAACTAGACTAACTAGGAAACAATCCGTTCCCCAGTGGAGTCGCCAATTTTGTTATTGAACTAATCGGTAGGTGCAGACACTAACTGATCTCCCTAGATCCACCTAGATCTAGAACAAAACACACCAGAACATGATGCTTTCCTTAAGTTTTAAATATTGAATTTACCAACTAAAGAGGGATGGGTGACATACCGTTTAAATGTCTCTTCCTCTCGCCATCGCCATCCTAGCTCCATTCCAATGCTCATGAAATGATGATCCTGCAAAAGAACACAACCAAAGTGATAGCAATAGCATGAACTCAATATAAACCTATGTATGTGATCAAGGAATCATACAATAAAACACAAGCAGCTTTATAGGAAAGAATCATATTACTGTATCAGATTAAATGTGAAAGAGAGATTACAACCATGGCCTTGATGTCGTAAGGTCCCTTCCAACTGTCTTTCGTTGCCCACACGCTTTCACTCCAAGAATTCTGAGAGCACAGATATGATAGTATTCACAATCTATCTTGACAAAGTGGCTCATCTAGCTAATCCCAAAAGCTCCAAAGCTAACCAAAAGCTCAAAAGCTAACCAAAGATAAATTTATCCATGAGAACTCCTCTCCTTTTATAAGTTGAAGAGGATAAGGTGAGGAGGTTAGGATGATCCCACTAAATCATGAAAGCGAGTAAGATCCAAACCATTCGGATGCCACCTCACCATAGAAATTTCTCCTTCTAGAAGATTCAAGAAAATGCTCGTTTTTCCCACGTGTAGGCATTCTCGCACCCTACCTATAGAGAAAATTATGAACATATCACACCCTATCTATGGTGCAACCTGCGAGAATCAGGCATTCTCGCACCCTGCCTATATAGAAACCTGCGAACTTCCTTTTTTACAGGGTTTTTACAAGGGAAAATGCAACTTCTTTTCTCAGGAAAAGTTCTTCTCCCTTCTCTCTTTAGGAACGCAGGCCACTGATCCCTCTGAAGGAAAAAGATAGGTTTACATCATTAACGGTCATAGGGATGATGAAAATAATGTGTAACAACAGTCTGCAGGTGAATATCATGGAGTTCGAGATCTATGTTTGACAGTTGGGCGATTTCTGTGAAAAATAGAAATTCCATTTGGCTTCCTTCTTTCACCATATGTCTTCAAAAATTAATGAGGATGATGATTAACTTTTGATAATTATTATCTTTAATTTGATACCATTCCCACGTGTTCTGGAACTCAAAAAATGTGATCTGGGTAGAAAGAATTAAATTCTGGACTCTTCTTCCCATTCGACTGATTGGTCTTATGTTTTACCTTTTAGCTGCTGAAAGTCAGAGCTTTTCGGCGACTCACTACATTGTCAAATTTGCCACTTAGCTACCGAAAACCCTAAAATAAACTTAGGTTTAATTTAATAAGAAAATTGATTTATACATTGAAATACCATCTTTAAGAGCTTGTCTCTAAGCCTTTAAATATTAGGATTAAAAATGACTCTTCTACTTAATGATCGTCTTATCATGTGATTTGGAAATCATTAGCAAGTTGTTAGTGATTGCTAACATTGACTACTCCAAGAATTTTTTGATATTTTCCTTTGCTTCATTTGACACTTTGGTTGTTGTTTTATTGCAGAAAAATCCAGAAGGGTTAGAGTAGGCTATTTCCTTTTTCAACAGGGCATTGAGGGATGCAGAAATGAAATATGATATCATGGAAAAGAGGGCTTATGCTTTGGTCAAATCTCTCAAGTCTTTCAGAGTATATATTCTACATTCAATGATTGTTGCATATGTCCCTTCAACCTCAGTGAAATAGATACTTATCGAGCTTGGTATAGATGGGAGGAGGAGCAAATGGATTGCCAAAATTCTGTAATTTGACCTTGAAATAAATCCCACTAAATTGGTGAAAGGCCAAGGTTTCGATAGGTTGTTGGCTGAATCAAATTGCAAAGATTTGGGGGTTAATCTCATGAACATAAACTCATAAAATAAGAAAGATGAGTTGGCTGATAAAATTTCTCATGTCATCCCAAAGTTGGCATAATGCACTTGGTATAAGGACATCATATATTTTCTACAGAAGTTACAACCTCATGATGGTTTGGAAAAGAACAAGGTAAGAGATTTGAAGCTTAAAGAAATCAGGTATTGTCTTATTGACCAAGTTTTGTATTGGAAAGACCCTTTATGATTTCTTTTGATATGTCTAGATCCACAGGAGACCCAAAAGGCCATGACTAATTTTCATGACACTTTATGTGGGGGCTATCACTTCTGGAGAACCACAGCCTATAAAATCGTCAGAGCTAGTATTTTTGGCCTATCATTTTCACTGATGTTTATAAAAATATTAGATCTTGTGTCAAATCCCAAAAAGTTTTTGGAAAGAAGAAACTCAAATCTTTGTCATTGAAGCCTATGGTAGATTTAGGACTTTTTCAGTAGTGGGGTCTCGATTTCATTGGGGAAATCCATCCCGCTTCAAGTGGTCAACATAGGTGGATTTTGACTACCACTAATTAATTCACCAAGTGGATAGAATCCATTCTTACTAGGAATTCTTCCCACAAGGTAATAATTAGTTTTCTTGAAGATATCATGTCAATATTTGGTTTTTCAAGAAAAATTGTTACTGACAATGCTGCATCCTTCAAGGTTGAACCATTGATCAAGTTCTGTGAATAGTATGGGATTACATTGGTTCATTCTATTCCTTACTACCCCCAAGGTAATGGATTGGTAGAATCGTCTAACAATATCCTTATAAAGATCATCAAGAGATTGTTATAAGACAACAATAAAGTATGGGACTCAAAGATGAAATTTGCTTTCTGGATTGATAGAGTTACAAAAATGAGGTCACTTGGTGTCTCTCCTTTTAATATTGTATATGGGGTTGAGGCTATATTTCCTACTCATCTTTCCTTTTCCATGAAAAAGTTCTTCCAGGACTACCAAGGAGAACCTGATGATATGGTCACAAGGATACAACATCAACACTCCCCCTAGTAATCCTACTTTCAAAACATTGATCGGACAACTCAGGGATGCTAGGAAAGAAGTTTCCCATTTGAAGGAAGAAATTTTGATTGAGAGAAGAAAGATGAAGGAGCTCATGGACATGTACAATGAAACCCTTGATCTGGCAAGGTTTTCAACAATAACAACCATGCCTCTCCATAGTCAACTTAAGACCCTGTACAGGAAAAACAAAAGCTTTCAGTCCTAACACATAAAGATCAAAGAAGAATTGCAACATTTCAAGGATGAACTAGCCCAGAGGAACTTAAATGTTCTGGTACAAGTTGCAATAGAAAGAGATGAACTAGTAGTTAAGAGGAGTAGCCCTGCAAAGGAAAAATATGTTGCTAGGACATAGGGAAGCTCTCCTCCAACAAGGAGGAGTGCTAGATTGATGAAGTAGATGGGGGAATGACAGTTTCATATTTGTGGGTGATCTCTTTTTGCAAGTTTTAAATGATCAAGGAAGTATGAGTTTTCCACCTATACATGCATCTACAAGCTCCGTGTCCATCAACTAAGTTTTTTGTGTTTTTGAAGAATTGATTACATCACACTGAGAAGCCATAGAGATTTCGTATAAGCACCATGGTGCTACAGAATTGTCTATATAGGATGTTCTGTAGTTGCGCTACTAAAGCCTCTATGAAATATCATATCCAAACACAACAATGGCACTATGGAAATTGCAAAGCTATTTCAGAAGCGGTGCTATGGAAACTCCAGAGCTATTTCATGGGAGGCGCTACCGAAATTGCAGAGCTGTTACAGAGGAAGCGCTATGGAATATACAGAGTTGTTATACATGAGTGGTGCTACAAAAACTACAGAGCTATTTCATGGGAAGTTCTATGGAATCTGCGGAGTTGTTTTACAAAGGGCGCTACATAAGTGGATACCAAATGTGATACAGAATGGCACTACGAACTGGCCATTACAGTCAAAGGTTTGAATTCATGACTCCTTCCTGATTTTTGATGATGTAGAGAGAAGACAGGATCACAGGTGGCATCTTGGAAGCAACATATGAGCTTGGAGGACACTTGGCACTGGAGAGGAATGCACCTAAGCTAGAAGACATTCCATTTAATTCTTGTTATAGTGGTTTCCAACATGGCTCCTAAATTGTAGCAATTTGTTAAGATATGTTAGTACATGTGTTAGATTTGTAGTTTTTTTGGAGAATCCTAGGATAGGAAGGCCAACTTGCATCTGTTGGATTACTGAGAGAAGGGGTGAAACAATAATATAGCAATAATAATCCATTTTAACCATATAATCCAAGTGCTATATCAATGTATCATTATCATCCAATAACTGCAGAGTAAATAAGCAATGAACAAATGAACAATCATACACACAGTACACCATTGTTTTACGTGGAAACCCAAAGTGGGAGAAAACCACAGAATGTTTTATCTTATATGTCTTGAAGAATTACATTCATTGGAAGCACCAAATTCCTTTGTTTTCCAGCTGCAACTAGAAGGAGGCTCCAACCCCCTAGTTTCTCAGGCTACAACTCGAGGGAATCTCCAACTCCCCAATTCTCTGGCTACAGCTAGAAGGAGGCTACAACCCCCTATGTTCTCCGACTACAACTGAAAGGTGGCTACAAACACCTATCCTTTCCCCGTCCAATCGCCCTGAAGTAAAAGTAGAATGATGGAACCACTGTCACACCATCACAATGAGATATACCACTGTAAACATGTACCAATAAACTTGAACGATGCATCAACCATGCATCAACCTGTACCTCAACCTGTAATCAACCTGTACCATAAACAATTGCATCAACCATTCACCAACCTGTACCATAAACAAGTGCATCAACCATGCACCAACCTGTACAAAACAATCTATAACCAACCTGTACCATAAAAAAGTGAAACCAACCATGTACCAAGTATGTACCAATCATGTTTCAAGTACTCATCAACTATGAGTCATCAATATATGACAACATCATCAACTATACACCTCATGTATGTGCCAATTCATCAACTACTTGTCTCAAGCATGTACCCAACTTGTACCTCAACCAAAATCCCTCATCAATTTCATCATCCAAATATGATTTGTAACTCTGTAATAGACCATTTTATATGATCACATACCTTCAAACCTTCCTTAACTTTAACAACAAGAGACTAGCATTTTCATCAAACGTTTCTTTAGTCTCACAAGACTAGTTTTGGATTAGTCAACAACCCTAACTTGAAATACTCATAACTTTGTACCTGTAACGAATAAAGATATGAAACTGATATAAAATGTTCTTATGCATGTTTTATGCAATTCCTCTAGGTTTCACTACTTGGAACCTCTCAAAAAAGAAGTTATGGAAAAAATGGCACACCTTGCTGAATTCTAGATTATTCTAGAGAGCAACCTTGTAGAGCATGCCCCACACAAAATATTTGTTGAATTGATCTGAAACTATTACACAGAATACTAAAAAATGTACTCTAACAAACAAATTTGGTATTATGGAATTTGGATCGGTTATGAAGAATTTATGACGTTTTTACCCAAAACACCTGCTTTTGACTAGTTTCAGGACTAACCACAAACCCTATTTTCCACGGAGTGTAACTCCAAAACTACAACGACCCACAAATTAATTTTTTTACCATAGATACTTGGATACGTTTCCTCAATGGAATAGAAATTTCACGGTCTGAACCATTCTATAAAAATACTTATTGTGACAATGGTGAGATGACCTGAAAAAAACATACGTTAGAAAGCATCATCAAAAGAATTTATCCTTCCTTGAATTCCGGCCTTCTTTTCTTCACTTTCCTTAGAAATTTGGCTTAGATATCCTTTGGTTACCTTAGAAACCTATAGGTATTCAATATTCTCAAGTTTAATTTAAATGAGAGATCCTTTCCTCTTATTTATACTCTCCAAGTAGCTTCCTTAAAAACATCTTCTAGGTCACGTTGCCCACTTTCCTTATTTTAGGGTTAACCCACTTCTAAATTCTCCATTAAATTTATTATTTAAATAATTGATTTTGTATTCAATTTGAATTATAGTGCACTCATCGCTTCACTTTATTATTTACCTTTAAAAACTCTTAAACCACTTTAACTACTTTGACTTTTTGGGTCTTTTAGATGACATATGAGGGTCCTCAACTTCGTAAGGCCATAACTCTCAAACCGTGAGGATTTATGTGACGTTCTACATACCACTAGAAATGGAATGACATGTACTATCCATATAGAATAGTATTACCTTCAAATATACAAAAAATCACATTGTTATCCATCAAAAAAACTTGGATCCATTACTCATACCTGGGTTCTCCAACATCACATGGTCATAAATCTCTAACTGTGAGGAGTTATGTGATGTTCCACATACCACCGAAAATGGAATGAAAAGAACTATCCATCTAGGATATTTTCCCTAACAAATTCATTGTCCTTCATCTCATTATTCCACAATTAAGAATGGGTTCTCTTACTTTTCAAAAGTGTCTTCTCGTGAGGGATTTCACCATAAGGGGGCCACTTTGGAGTTCATCCATATTTACTTCTTATCAACCATGACAAGACAATAATGATTCATATTTACATCAAAAAATATTGGGTCCATTACCCAAGCCTTTGTGTTGCGAGGATTTCTTCAAGGGTTGACATCAATGACAACCAACCTTAATCAACAATCTCTCCCTTTGGCGTTGATGGAAACACTTTGATGCAATAATGAAATCATATCACTCATGCTCCCCTTGGAACCATGCCTCGGTCCTCTGCATCTGATAAATATGCTTGCCTTGGAACCATTCCTCTATCCTCTTCATCTAATAAATCTCTCCCCCTTTGTCATCAATGGCAAAGGTATCTTTCCATCCGGGGCTGCTCCCCTTGACTAAACTGTCCTCTTAAAGTGATTCCTCATGTACATCTAAGACATATAAGATAAGCATTCAAAAATCATTCACAAAACATTCATTTTGGAGTGGAAATAACTCCAAGCTTTTGGAAAACATATTCAAAGGCTTCCCATGGAAGTGGTTTTGTAAAGATGTCTTCCACTTGTTCTTTTGTGCCCACATACTCAACTCTGATGTTCTTTTATGCAACCTGCTCCCATAGAAAGTGATACTTTATTGGAATGTGCTTCGTCTTGGAGTGCATCACCGGGTTCTTCGAGATACTTATGGTGCTTGTATTATCCCAATATATTGGAATGGGCTCATCATACTCAACTTGTATATCCGAAAGAGTTTGTTTCATCCAAAGTACCTATGTACAACATGATGCTACAGCAATATACTTTGCCTCGGCTCTAGATAAAGATACTATTGATTGTTTCTTGCTTAGACATGATACTAAACAATCACCCAAGTAGAACGATTCTCTATTGGTGCTTCGTCTGTCATCAATACAACCTTCCCAATCTGCATCTGTGTAGGAAATAAGTGATAGATCCTTTCCTTTTGGATACCATAATCCAAACTCTTATGTTCCTTTGAGATATCTGAAAATACTCTTCACTACTAATACATGTGATTCCTTTGGTACTGCTTGAAATCATGCCACCTGTCCAACTTCCTGCATTACATCTGGTCTGGATGTTGTCACATATAGTAGGTTGCTAATCATTGACATGTATTGCCTCTGATCTGTAGACTTCGAATCATCATCTTTTCTTAACTTGCAATTGGTTTGCATAGGAGTGGTAACTGGTTTGCAATCTTCCATTCTGAACCTCTTTATCATTTCTCTGATATAATTAGTTTGACAAATTAAAATTCCTTGGTTTCTTTGACATATATGAAGACTCAAAAAGAAGGATAGTCCTCCAAGTAATGACATTTCAAATTCATTCTTCATGTCCTTTATAAATTTCTAGCTTAACCTGTCATTAGTACTTCCAAAACAATATCATCAACATAAATTTCACTTAATAAAATATTACCTTGAGTTACCTTGATGTAGAGGTTGTTGTTTGCACTTCCTTTCCATAATTCGTAGGGAGTTTTAACATTGTTGTTTATGAGAATCACTCTGTTTTGAATGTGAACTGATGTATGCACTGTATGTGTCCAAAAAATATCTGTCAATTTGGAATCCATTAGCATTTTTCGAGCCATTTCCTATGTAATTATCATCCATTATGATAATGTTCCTTTTTCTTTGAACCACTCTCTAAACCAATCTATGAATCCATGATCTCGTCACTATCATATATCTTTCCAAACCTGCTAATTGTTCTTACAAATCCATCTCTATCCATACTGTCCAAGACTCTACTTGTGAAACCGTTGATAATGTTGACCCATTTATCACTATACTATCATAAAATTTTGATTAATCTATCAAACTGTAATTCTGCTAACTGATTGCTCTGAATCTGTCTTCTCAAAATATGCAAGGTTCTCGAAGGATGGTTCTTTGGTCTGTCACAACTATCAAATAGACTCCCCCTGTCTAATATTCATATTACTTGGGAGTCTCTAAGCTGGATGGCTCAGAACAATTCTTTCTTTGATGTGTATTCATCATCATCTTCATTGGTAGATTCATTATCTCTCTAAGCTCTGACTTCTTTCTTTCTGTTTGTGGATTCATCTTTCACTACAATACCTGAAAGTACATTCCCTTGAACATGTTCCTTATTTACCTATCCTTCCTTTCTTTCAGTTATTTTCAAAACCTTTATGTATCTGACATCTTTCCTTTTCTCTGTAGAATTTTCTTCATCTTGTTTTATTGCCAATATTGCAATCTCTGGTACCTGGTCTTTGTTTACATGTTCTTCCTGTTTTCTTATCCATACTTTCTTATATATGATATCAGTATTCTCTTTCATGGAAGTATCGATCATGCGTATATAATCACTGGCTATGTGTCCATAGTTATGAATTTTGTAACACTCAATGTTATGTGCGACCACATAGGCACTTCTTGCTTGAACATTTCTTTTATAATCCCTGCAATCTGCAGCCTTATGTCCAAAGTTAGTACAATAAAAACAATTACCATAAAATAAATTTGCATGCCTGGGAGTGAATGATATTGTTTTTGGAATAGTCCTTCTAAATTTTTGCCTTGACTGATCATGTTCATGATTGAAGCTTCTTTGTGGCTTGAACATAGATGGTCTTCTTGAAGATGTATATTCAATAGTTTTCTTAGATTTTGGTTAACCATGATTCCTTCCTTTGAGTACTTCTGCATAACTCTTTCTATTTTCTCCATTCTTCTTTTCTAGCAACCTAGAGTGCTTCTCTTCATTCTCTATAACTGATGTGAATATTTCTATCTCTTCAACATTCTTGTTGAGCTTGAAGATTTTACTTCTCAATGTGAAAACTTCTTCTTCAAGCTTCTCAATCTCTTCTTCTTTCTTCATTATCTGAGACTTCATGACTTCTTCTGTTATTTTTGCTTCTTCGAGATGAATTTTTAATGTGATTATTTCTTCTTCAAGTCCTTTCTCTTCTTGACCAAACTCTGCCTCAAGCTAGTTTAGATCATTAGTTCTTTCCTTAAGATGATATGTCAATATATTCTTTCTCATTTATGCTTCTTCCTTCTGTGCTTCTATGTTGGTTTTAAAACAGTGCTTTTTGTATTCAAGATTTTCTTTGATCTTTCTGGCTTCTTCTAGCTGAGTTCTTAAGTTCTCGATGACTTGTTGGGATTCTTCAAAAATGTGAACACTTTCCTTTTGTTTCATCAATTCTTTCTTGAGTGAATTATTTGAATTATTTTATTCTCTTAGTTCATCTAAAGAACTAATCAATTCTTCTTTATAATTTCCTTCCTTTTCAATTACTTTTTCTGTCTCATTTCCTTCATGGTATTTTATTTCAAGATGTCCACATTTTTCACAATTAAAACAAAAAAACATACCTCTGGTGATTATGTACTCTTCATTTTTTG
This sequence comes from Picea engelmannii, assembly GCA_009831015.1. Classification (NCBI taxonomy): domain Eukaryota; kingdom Viridiplantae; phylum Streptophyta; class Pinopsida; order Pinales; family Pinaceae; genus Picea; species Picea engelmannii. The sequence goes on along the minus strand of ML781871.1, from coordinate 264,815 downwards.
AATCTACTTGACATGGTGAACAAAATTATTCTTGATTTGTATCTGCATCTTCTTTAACACTTTTTGAATCTTTGATGGGTGAATAATGTATGTCATGTAACTTATCCCAAAGTTATTTTGTTGATGAACATTTACCAACCTTTTCTCTTACCAGATTAGGTAATCCTTCCTAGATGAAATCCATTGCTATTTTGTTATTCTTCCTCAATTCGTTCTTGGCTGTAGTCTTTACCCTTTTTGAACTATCATATCCTATAACAATTGATAGCCAAATATAATGTCCTTGTGCCTATAAAAATACTTTCTTCCTTATGCTCCACATCTCATACTTAAAACCATTCTGACCATTAAATATCAGTACTCCATTCTCAGAATAATCCAAGATCTCCTTCCAGTGGCTAAACTATTTCCTAAAGGAACCTG
>ML781871.1:227556-264358 GCA_009831015.1 Picea engelmannii | reverse complement strand
GGGGGTGGGGGGTGAATCAGTAATAGAGAAATAATAATCCTTTTTAACCATATAATCCAAGTGTTATACCAATGTATCATTATCATCCAATAACTGTAGAGTAAATAAGCAATGAAAAAATGAACAATCATACACATACGCACTACACCATTGTTTTATGTGGAAACCCAAAGTGGGAGAAAACCATGAAATGTTGTATCTTATATGTCTTGAAGAATTACATTCATTGGAAGCACCAACATCCTTTGTTTTCCAGCTGCAACTGGAAGGAGGCTCCAACCCCCTAGTTTCTCAGGCTACAACCCCCTATGTTCTTTGTCTACAACCTAAAGGTGGCTACAACCACCTATCCTTGCCCCGTCCAACCACCCTAAAGTAAAATTAGAATGATGGAACCAATTTCACACTATCACTATAATATATAACGCTGTAAACATGTACCAATAAACCTGAACCATGCATCAACCATGAATAAACCTGTACCTAAACCTATAATCAACATGTACCATAAACAATTGCATCAACCATGCACCAACCTGTACCATAAACAAGTGCATCAACCATGAACCAACCTGTACCAAACAATTTGTAATCAACATGTACCATAAACAAGTGAAACAAACCATGTACCAAGTATGTATCAATAATGTGTCAAGTACTCATCAACTACGACTCATCAATATGTACCAACATCATCAAATATACACCTCATGTATGTGCTAACTCATCAACTACTTGTCTCAAGCATGTACCCAAATTGTACCTCAACCAAAATCCCTCATCAATTTCATCATCCAAATATGATTTGTAACTCTGTAATAGACCTATTTTATATGATCACATACCTTCAAACCTTCCTTAACTTTAACAATAAGAGACTATCATTTTCATCAATCATTTCTTTAGTCTCACAAGATTAGTTTTGGATTAGTCAACAACCCTAACTTGAAATAATCATAACTTTGTACCTATAATGAATTAAAGATATGAAACTGATAAAAAACATTATTCAGTGTGTTTTATGCAATTCCTCCAGGTTTCACTACTTGGAACCTCTCAGAAAAGGAGTTATGGCAAAAATGGCACACCTTGCTTAATTCTGGCTTATTCTAGAGAGTGACCTTGTAGAGCGTGCCCCATGCAAAATGTTTATTGAATTGATCTAAAACTATTACACAACATACTAAAGACTGTAATCTAAACAAAAAAATTGATATTACTGGATTTGGATCTTTTATGAAGAAGTTATGACGTTGTTACCCAAAACACCCTCTTTTGACTAGTTTCAGGACTAGCCACAAACCGTATTTTCCATGGAGTGTAACTCCAAAACTACAATGAAGCACAAGATGAATGTTTTACCACAGATACATGGATATGTTTCCTCAATGTCATAGGAATTTCACATTTTGAATCATTCTATAAAAAAACATATTGGGAAAATTGTGAGATGACCTGAAAAAAACATACCTTAGAAAGCATCATCAAAAGAATTTATCCTTCCTTGAATTCTGACCTTCTTTTCTTCACTTTCCTCATAAATTCATCTTAGATATCCTTTTTTTTACCTCAGACACCTATAGGTATTCAATATTCTCTAGTGTAATTTAAATGAGAGAGCCTTGCCTCTTATTTATACTCTCCATGTAGCTTCCTTAAAAACATCTTCTAGGTCACGTTGCCCACTTTCCTTATTTTAGGGTTAACCCACTTCTAAATTATACATTAAATTTATTATTTAAATAATTGATTTTGTATTCAATTTGAATTATAGTGCACTCATCACTTCACGTTATTATTTACCATTAAAAACTCTTAAACCACTTTGACTACTTTGACCTTTTGGGGCTTTTAGATGACATATGAGGGTCCTCCAACTTCGTAAGGCCATAACTCTCAAACCATGAGGCATTATGTGACGTTCCACATACCACCAGAAATGGAATGAAATGTACTATCCATATAGAATAGTATTACCTTCAAATATAGAAAAAATCACACCGTTATCCATCAAACAAACTTGGGTCCATTACCCAAACCTGGGTTCTCCAACTTCACATGGTCATAAATCTCTAACCGTAAGGAGTTATGTGACGTTCCACATACCAATGGAAATGGTATGACAAGAACTATCCATATAGGATATTTTCCCTAACAAATTCGTTGTCCTTCATCTCATTATTCCACAATTAAGCATGGGTTCTCTTACTCCGCAAAGTGTCTTCCCGTGAGGGCTTTCACCACAAGGGGACCACTTTTGAGTTCATCCATATTTACTTCTTATCAATTATGACAAGAAAATAATGATTCATATTTACATCAAACAATCTTGGGTCCATTACCCAAACCTTTGTGTTGCGGGGCTTTCTTCAAGGGTTGACATCAATGACAACCAACCTTAATCAACAACATCTTTAGTTTTTGCCTTTTCTCTTTTGATTATAAATGCATCTTCTAAATCATTAGAGTGGTTCGAATGGTTAAGCAGGGCTCCTTGATTGTAATATTTTGACTAAGTAAAGTTGTTCTCTGGTTATGTATTGGACTTGAGGCATTTTTATTAATAGAATTCAATTTCCTTTTATCATATTGTTGCCTCTTATACTGAAATACTCATGATTGGATGATCCATATGAGATGTTGTGGTTGTATTATAATGAATTTTTTATTATAATGCTTCTATGAATGTTTTTCAGTGTTCTTAAACTTTAAGTTCAAGAAGTTCTTTAGATTGAGTTTTCTTCTCTTGGTTGCTTGAAGACCTGATGTTAATAGAAGACCTTTCCACCTCCCTCATTAAGTATTCCTCCTATTCACATTGACCCCAACCCACTAAATAAAGTTAATCAAGACCTCATTTTCTTATGCATGCTAGCCTAGATTTTTGAGTTAAAACATTCTTATTCTGAGTTTTGTCCATTTGAACTTTAATCACTCATTTACATTTACAAATCTTTTGATGGGTACTGGTCTTATCCTCTTGTAATATGAGGGTGATTCTTAGTGATAACAATGCACACAATGGGTATGTAAAGGAAAAGTAGTGAGCCTATAAAAGAAGACATCCTTGTGGATACAAATACACAAACTGCAAAGATAATTATTGTGCTAGATTATGAAATTTTCCTAGAAATTTTATGCAACAGTAAAATGTTTTTGCATGAGACTATGATTAATGTGCTTGTTGTCCAAGAATTATTGAAGGAAGGTGATGAAGATTAAGATTCTGAAAAAAGGACATGACCAAGGAAGAAGGTCAAGACTTTTGAAGTGGTTGAATGAGAAAGGCATGACATGTGTTACTAAGAAAGAACACTGAGGATGATGATCCTTTTAAAGTGGGGGGATTGTAACACCCTGTTTCCCCCAACTTGTAATTAATCATTAATTAGGATTACTATGTTGTGGCATGGGAACATTGTAAGTGTATTATTGCTTAATTTCCAATAAATGACTATGGGGGTGAAGCCTTGAAAGTAAAATCCATGATATCACTAGAGGAAAGAATGTGAGAACGATAAGAGAACAGTTAATAAGAAAAGGACTGGTGGTTGAACCCTCAACCACCCCCATGATTAGAAGCATGGTCTAGTTGTAGAAGGTCAAACCAAATTACCATAGGGTCTAATAGACCCAGACTAACCTGGGTTTCCTTATGACATGAGGAAACATGATAGGAGGGATGTGTGTGCAAGGCACACAAGAGGATATGAAGAGAAGAGTGAAGAATGAGAGGAACATTTGAGCAATGAGAAAGAGCCAAAGGCCATGATATCGATGTGGAGAGATCATATGAAAAAACACATCGAGGTCGTGATAGAGAGGGAGATCTATGAGAGTATGGAGAGAAAGGGACCTGAGCAGAAGGTCGCAATCTTGATGCTGTGGAAGCATCTGATAAACCTCATAGAAGAAGCGAAAGAGAAAGGATCGATGAAAATTGGAATAAATTCTTTGGTGATATCATGGCTTGCCACAAGGTTGGATAGGGTGCTAAGAATGAATGCCTCTGAGCTTATGGTTGGGTGGAAGGATGAACACCCACAGCCAGTTAGTTGGAGACAACATGTAATAGATAAGTATTCTCATATCCTGTGTATTTAAATGGTAACTGTGAATTAAAGTTGGATATCCTATGAATGTTGTAGGGATGTGCATGTTTTATCAATGGTTATATTGTATCCCTCTAATTCTTCCTAAAAGTATATTTAAGAAAAAAAGGAATTCTTTGACTTGTACACATAAATTCCTGAGCCCCATGGTGGCACAAGTTAAAATAAATGAACTATGAATTTGTTGACCTTGGGGCATAGCCTCACGTGTGCATGCTGACACTCCCAGTCATTCTGAAGGAAGGAGTCAGTTAAGCTAAAGAGATGTAGTGCATGTATGTACAGAGTCTCTGTGAGGCAAGAAAAGATTGAGAACCCCATTTAATTCTAGAGTTGATAAATGAATGCAAGTGGTGCATAGAGGATTTCTCTAAGTGTTAAGTTCAGGATAATTAGCAAAAAATACCTAAGTACTTAAGGAGATGACAAATCTCAAGTAGGATAGTGATATTTAAGTCCCAAAAGGAGACATCCTTTCATTTGGAAGACAATGGATGAGATTAGTTCAGGAGAAGCCGAAGTTCTTCATGATCATCATATATGGAGAAAGAACGCGGGTGTTAACCCTTCGAACCCTTCAAACTTTGTAGATCCATCCAATCGAGCATATTTTCAGTACGGGAGGAGAATTCCCCCAAAGTCTTGAAGTTAATATGGGCCTTAGATATGAGGATTCCTGGGAACTATCCTATCCATTGGATCTATGATATAGTCATCCTGACATTGACCACTTTGGGAGTATGGAGGATTGGTAACCAAAAAACTCCCAAAGTCCCGAAGTCCCAAAGTTAATCTAGGTTGTAGATATGAGGATGCCTAGGGAAAATCCTGACCATCGGATTTACAATATAATGAGCCTGATGTTGACCACTCTGGGAGGATAGAGGTTTGGTAACACCAAAACCCCCAAAGTCCCGAAGTCATGAAGTTAATGTGGACCATGGATATAAGGATCCTTCGAGATCCCTCATGACCGTTCGATCGAGGGGATATGTGTATTATGTCGAGTTCATGTGGGGGCCCATGTGTCGAGTGATGATGTTTCCAGGTGTCCCTCTTATATTGGCACATACTGGGACCCAAGGGACCCTTGAACAAAAGTTATGATCCGTAGATATCTAGGGTCATGTAGATACTCTCGGACTGTCAGATTGAGGCTGTGGTCAGCCCAACACTGACTGACTCTGGGAGAAAAGAGGATTTTGCATCGCAAAAATCTCGAAGAGACAGGAGCCGAAGAAGATATGAGCCAACCAAGCCAAAGGGATAGGTGTTATTTAATCCTACACTCCTGAGAGAACTCACTCTAGGAGAATCAAAGTGTGAAGGAATGACGATTTATGAAGGCCAGAGTCCCGAAGTCATGTTAGTTCTTTGTTGGAAGGGGCACGTAGAAAATGATTTTCCATTTCAGAGGAATGTTACTCCGGAAGAAAAGGGAGTGTGTTGAACAAGAACTCCTAAATCCTGGAGAGTCAGAGTTCATATCAACCATACATTGGAATAAAATACTTGGCACTCGATCTATAACTCCAGGTACTAAGAACTTTGGAGGAAAGAGAGAAGCATTGATTGCAGGTCACTTGAAGAGGGGAAAAGGAAAGATATCGACTGTTGATTGGGGAAAACACATGGCGTTTGATCTGTAACTTCGGGTATGGATTAGTTCAAAGGAAAAATGATTCAGAGTGTTTGAAACTCTTGAATTCCAAAGTCCCGAAGCAGATCATAGTTGTCGATCACGAGGGATGCATGGTGATCGATATGTAACTATGGGTATAGAGTACTTCAGAGGAAAAAGGTTTTGGAGTGTTCAAAACTCTTGATTGTCAAAGTCCTGAAGTAGATCATAACCGTCGATCATGAGGGATGCTTGGCACTGGATCTATAAATCTGGGTACGTAGTACTTCAGGGAGAAAATCCTTTGGAGCATTCAAAACTCCTAAATGCTGAAGTCCCGAAGTCAATCAAGGTTTTCAAAATATCTGAGGACATACGACATTGGATTGTGAACTTCAAATATTTTCCACTCTGGAGGATTCGTGTGGTGGTTGTCTTGGCGCATGTTTTCTTGGTGTTTGGTCATAGCCCGTGGTCATATGTGAGTATAGATGGATGGAAGAACCTAAAGAAGTTGGGAGAGGCTACCTTCCAGCTTTGATCTCGGTTCAGAGTGTGGATACTATGGATGGAAATGTTTGGAAGAGAAGAATAGGATAGAAACCCTGAATAGGGGTTTTCATTCTCCTAAGAAGAGATAAATTTTGATGCCCCCACCATGGGTGTGTTACATACACATAGAGGATGATCCAAAAATACACCTTGGACATATGATGATGAGAGAAATGTACAGTGGGATTTAGGGGGACGTACTGGATTGCAGGGAGGAGACACACTTAGTGGAGAATGGAGATTCCTCTCCTTTGCAACAACACATAGTTCTGGGAGATCACCTTCACAGTAGCAACAACTATCTGAGTGATGATGGAGGGAGAGTGATTGACCAATAGTTTTTGGATTTATCTAATGTGGTAACCGATAGTTGGAGTTTAGATGATTATTCACCTTTGGTGCCAGATGATGATATTTTGGTCCATTCCTAGGGATTTACCAAAGAATATGATACTTTCTAGTCCCACAGTCGGTTATAGATGTTTCTACTAGATTTTATTGATACTTTCATCATGGAAAACATCATAGGGGGAGATAGAAAGTGGCAGGGGAAATGGAGAGTTGGTAGGCCGAGACCACTTGACATAAGATTCTTTATTGCATACATAAACATAGGGATGGATCATCAGAGATAGACAATTGATACATTAGGTGTGATGGTGATCATCTTAGGACATATGACAATAGATATCCCAGAGGGTGACAAAGATTCAGATTCTCAAGGGGATGAGCATGGAGGGATTCCAACAGTTATCAATATGACACATGAGAAGTTGGAGGGGATTGAAAGTGAGGAACTTCCAAGTTTTCTATGGGATCCAGGAGTCCATTGGGTTGGTAGGTTGTTTCACCTTATGATGGCCCAGGTTGCATTAGAGAGAAACACACTTCACTCTTGGATGGTTTTGAGAGGGCTTGCAGGGGCTTGTCCTATGAGGAGAGGCAGGTTCTCCTTATTGATATGCATGATTGAGTATGGATATGGTTGGGAAAATGTTGTTTCCACAGAGATACCTTTACATGTTTAGCTTCTTGACAACAAGTCCAGTTTTCACAAATATTTCAGCATGAGGATCTAGGAGTGGGGAATCCAGTATGTATACTGTGAGTAGACAGTCATGATCAGAGTAGTGCATTGTTAGCATGGTAATATTGGGAAGAGACTAGCATGGGACCCAAGGATTGCAGGGATGATAATTTCATTGACTAATGGAGGTGAGTGGATCCTTGCAGGAGAGTCACTTTGACCTTACATTGAGCTTCAATATTGAGGGGAGCACAACACCTGAGGGTGATTCATTAAGGTCTTGTAGTACCTCACTATGGAAGAAACATGTTCAGTTGGTGGAGACTGTGTTGGTCTTGGTATGGACTTGGAGGATAGAATCATTCTGGGTTGAGAATATGTGTCATTTGGAAGAGACTCATGGTGTTGATATGTTATATGATTATGCCTCACAGGGTATTGCAGTTCATGTCTTGATATGGGATCCATTGGGTAGAGTGCATGACAGTTTATCCTTGGATGGAGCCTACTTTGTGTCCCATAGGTGGACATGGGACCTCGATATTATATGTGGAATGATTCAGTTATTTCTTGTGGACAAGAAATATTCTAGCAAGGAGGATTGTAATGTCCCCACTTTGGGACATCATTATATTACAGAGTGTTATGCTATCGAGAGTAGCCAGATGGGGGTGATAATGAGTACATGGGCTATTGATGGGTTTTATTGGGCCTGATTTGCATCACTCATATCATTTCATCATCATGATCCATTTCGCATAACTTTTCTTTGGTTACGTTGCATTCTGACGATTTCCATATTTTTGAGTTATTTTGGGCTATATGTTAATTAAAATCACTAAGGAGGTCATATTGGGCATAATACTTGGTGGTACCTCTTAGTGTAATATATCATAAGAATCAGAGTAATAGAAATAGATGATAGGATGATGAGAAGTTACTTTCAGTGGTCGAAGAAGCCCCAAGCAAGGATAAACCACTCTTTAGAGGTAAAATGGTTAATTAATTAATTAAAGTGATTTAATTAATTAATTAATAATTAAATAAAGTAAAAGTCATATGGAGAGACAAGGTGAGAAGAGAGGATAAAAGAGAGATAGGGGCCTCTATTCTCTTATTATGTTTTTTATTATTTTGATATATGGATTCTTGCTAGTGAGCCCATGCACTTGGTGGTTTTGAGGGTTTTGACTTAACAAACCCTAGAGATCAGCTCGGTGGTGAAATATCCCACCCAAACTGGTCCAAGATTGGTCATGGAGGTGAGATATTCCTCCCTCACCATCCTACATCTTATATATGAAGTCCTAGGTGGATTATAAATTAGCTACAGGTACAAAAGAGAATGGGTGTAGAACTACAGGGGGATTCCAGCAGGAGGGCGCACCACCTTGAGGAGAGTAGCTCGATCTAGAGAGAGGAGAAGGAATCTAGAGAAAGGGACTTCTAGGTATTCTTAGTATGTCCTAGGGATCCTTCTTTATCCTTTTTTAGAGGGTTTTACTCTGTCATATTATTTATTGGATTTTGGCATGAGATGGAGAGAAAGAGAGCGCACTACAAATTGAAGATTCAACCTTTTGGTGGGTCAGCTCTTCATTATTCATCCTGAGACTTTTCTAGGGGGGTTCCCTTGGCCCTATATACAGTTTGGAACCTTTTTTGCATCTATATTCTTGGAGGCCAAATTATTTTCTTGGGTCAGCTAGGAGGGTGCATCTTTTATTGGACATATTGTGGTTTGGGGGTCTTCTGGATGAGATACTGCCATGAGAATGCTCATAGCTTCTTTAAATCACCTCATCTATCTTATTACAGAGTTTAGTAGAGGTTGTTTTTCCATTAGAGAGGATTTCGTACCTTCCTTGGGCCATTCCAGTTAGGAAATGAACATTGTGCCAGAGAGGGCATCACCTACAATAGAGGATATCCATTGGTCTTCAATGTTACTTGGTTTTCATCTTGCAGAGTATTTTGGAAGCTTGGATATTCTTCTATATTGTGTCTTCGAGGATTTATTATCCCAACACTCTATTCACTTATATGTATTCTAGATCTGCACCATTTTAGTATGAGGTCAGAGATCTATTATTAATAAATCAAATATGAGGTATTTATGGCTATTTCTTGTGTTGTCGATCTTTCATATCGTTGAGTACATTATATTGCTATATATTTTGATTATTGGTTGAAAACACACATTAAACCATCATATTAAACCCATTGAAACTCATGAGACTTAAGTCTACAAAGTCTTTGATGAAATGCCACAACCAAAAAACACATAAAAATCAATGAAAAACGCAATGTTCCTAGCATACCGGCTTGGAAACATTACACTAATTTGCAGGTTCCAACTTGAAGGAAGCTCCAACTCCCTATTCTCTTGGCACCAACCATAAGGAGGCTACAATCCCCTTTCCTTTCCCCTTCATTCCACCCTGAAATATAAGTGTAGATTCAACCTGTCACTACCAATGATACTATCATTGCAATTGTCACTGATACATCGACTTGTTACTGTCAATACCACTACCACTGTCACTGTCATTGTCACTGTCACTATCACTGTCACTGCCACTATCACTAATATACCATCATCAACCAACTATAACCAGATCCACTCACATGTATACCAAAACCATTACCGAGATGTGAATCCACCCATATTCCATAACCAGCATGTGCTATATCCATACACCATGTACCATATCCATCAACCATATACCAAAACCTATACCATAGCATGCATCAACCATGTACCAAAACCTGTACCATATCATGCATCAACCATTTACCATGAGATGTGCCTCATACATATACCATGTTACTCATGATATGTCTCAATCATTCCATACACCATGTACCATAAGATATGTCTCAACTATATACCATATCACTCATAATATGTCTCAATCAAGTACAAAAATATGTGCCTCATACATATGCCAAAAACTTTCCTTAAGCATGTTCCAACATCACCATGACATAAACCAAACTAGATACCTATATAGCCAAGACATGCCTCTAAAAATGTACCATGACATCACCAATATGTGTCTCAACATAGAACAACATCACCAAGACATTCCTTAAGCATGTACCATAACATCACCAAACATAACTCTCAAACATGCATATAGACACAACTTTAAACATATAGTCACCCTGCTGTATAAATCTCAAACATACATACCTTTCTGGAAATAAACAACCTGGTACAAGCATCATTCCTCAAATATACCTTAGCCTCACTGGAAGAATATTTTCCTCACGCAAGTCTCGCATGATGGGAACTAACTAACCTGTGGGGATGTCTCATGGGACACCCTAGGTCTGACCCTCAGGGGTCAGTCAAACTAGGGTTTATCAAAAAATCCTCTCTCTCCTCTGCAATCCAAAAATTTTCACCTTTACACTTCCTTCGTTGCCTCATACTTGCTCCCTCAAATTCACCAAATAGATCAATTGTTCTCACATAGAAGATATTCAGTAGAGTTTTGTGTGAATATACTTGTGAGAGACTCCTCGAGGTGTATTTATATTTTTTCAAAGTGACTTCTTTCCTTAAATTTAGGTCTGACCTGTACTTTCTTGTTACAACCACTTTACCATTTAATTAATGAATTGTAATTGTTTAGGGGATTCTTAATCATTCTTCGGGGATTTCAACTTCATGAGGGCATATCTCCTTAACTGTGAGGAACCACATGGTGTACCACCTACCATTGGAAATGACACAATGGGAACTATCAATCTATGAGGTGTTACATGCATTTTCATTGTCCTTCATCCTATTTTTCTTCATACAACTTCGGGATCCATGAACACACCTCTAGGTTTATTGTAGAGTTCTTCAAAGTGTCATCCCACGAGGGACATGCTTAAAGCTATACCATAAGGGGATGAATTTGGGGAATTCTCCAAATACACATATCACTTATTCCTTCAAACAAATTCATCACTTATAGAGGATTCTTTTGGGGTTAACATGCTTCTTCTATGGTTGACATCAATGAAAACTAACTTTCCAACAATCTCCCCCTTTGGCATTGATGGAAACACTCATACTCCAACATTCATACTCCCCCTATGATCATTACTCCTCATATTTATCTCCTGATGTTTCTCTCCCCCTTTGACATTAATGGAAAAGGGTATGTGCCTTTGGGGATGCTAGCCCTGTATTCGTTCTTCTAATATTTTTATTTCTTCCTCTTTCTACCCCTTTGACATCATGGGCAAAAAGGGTAACTCCCCCTATCAATATGTCTCCCCCTATATTTGTGCTTCTAATATTTATTTCCTAATATCTTTCTCTAAAAATTCCTCTCCCCTTGACTTCTCTTGATGATGTTGTGTAGATCAATGTTGGGATGCTTGAACTTACTTCCTCTCTTTCAATGCTTCTTGTCCATTGGTTCTTCCTATTGTAATTCACTGACATATATAAAAAGAATTCAAGTTTACTTGACTTCAAATATGTATGGATTATCATGTTTACTGCTCAGACATCAATGACCACATCATTCAACAATTTCCCTATGACGATATAGCTTATGTTGATGGTTTCTCTTCCTTTGTCTTGTTTTTCCTTTTACTACTTGTCTTCCTGTGACTAAAATAATTCCACCTGTAAATATTCTTTCATCCACTGTCATATATCTTTCTAGACATACCAAAGATCCCATGAATCCATCTCTTTCCATATGTCACAAAAGTGTCCATCATTTTTGTACTCAACTACATACAATGTTGACCCATCTACTACTTCTTAGAATCCCCCTCTTCATCATTCACATTATTGAGAATCTTCAAGACAAATGGGTTAGAAGAATACTTCAAACTGTCGTGATGATGAGTCATCTTCCTCTTCACTTATAGATTGATCGCCTTCCTGAATTATGACATATTCCTCTTCATGATACTTCTGAATTATGACATCTTAATCTTGGCATGTATATTCATTATGATCATTTTTTTCTGCAAATCCCATGAGTACGATCTTTGGGACCTGTTCTTCATTTACATTCTCTTCTTGTTTTTCTTTTCTTCTACAAACTTCCTTGTATCTACCATCAGTGTTTTCCTTCATGAAGGGATCTATCACACTTATGAAGTTTCAAGCTATGTGTCCATAGTTGTGGCATTTGTAACATTCAATATTGTGGGGGGCCACATAAGCATCTCTTTATTGAACATTTCTTTCATATACTCCGCAATTCACAACTTTATGTCCAAAGTTATTACATTTAAAACAACGACCAAAAATAAACTTTGCTACCTAGAAGCAAATGATATTATTTATGATGTATTCCTTCTGAAATCATGCCTTATCTAATCAAAATATTCTCATCTATTGTTTCCTTGATGATTAAGGATTTTGAATGTATAGGGTCTTCTTGTAAATATACTTCTTATTTGTTCATTCCTCTGATGATACTATGTTTCTTTGATTGGATGATATTCTTCCATTACATGAATGTTCTTCCTTGAAGGCTTGGGACTTCTGATAATTTCTGTGTAACACGTGTTTTATGTTTCTTTCATCATGGATCTTGAGCCTTTCTCAAAATGAATTTTCTTGTATCCTAGTTCCTACTTGTCACTGCATGGTGTTCACAATTAAATTAGAAACAAGGTTTGGCCCACAAAGTGTTGCTAAAAGCCTATTAATATAAAAGTTAAATAATAATAGTAGGTGGGACCCCCTTGTAGATTGAAGATCAAGTCTAGCACTTATTCAATGTTATGTCATTGTTCAACACTACTTTCATGGTTGACGATATATTGTTTTATTGGATAATGGATCAGACATATTATACATGCTTCCCTTACTGTTCCAAGCTCAAGTTTTATACCAAAGATTTTATGGTTATCATTGTTGTCTGTTTTTGAATCTATTACTTGTGACACCTACAACAGAAATATGTTAGTAACAACAAATGAAAGGAAATTAAAAGAAGGAACTATCCTATGTTAACATGATATACTATATCCATTGAAAATATTGTGGCAAATCCTAGCTAACATATGATAGCCATGCGATTTATTGAGGTTGTATAGAACATAGTTGACATGCATATTTGTATAGTGGATATGGTAATATGTGATATGGGTGGTGCTCTTGGAAATTAAGGGTTGTTGGTCTCGATGCATGGTTCAAGGTGGATGATTTGTTTGATTAGTAGCTAGAGTGTACTAAGAATTGAATGAACTTGAAGTGTGGAGGTGATGTATATTTATTTCACATCACCTTTACTCATGTCATTGGATGCCACCCTAGTCAGGTTATTGTTCAAACATTTCTACTGTGGTTATGCTCCAATTTTTTAGCAGGGGGAAATCACTTGGCCAACTCATGTTTTAAGGCGTTCGATTATAGGTATTTTTTTTTTTTTACCCTTCATGAGTCTACTCTGGTTATGAAATGGATATTGGCTCAGGTGCATTGCTTTGTTCCTTCCTTAAGTATTGCAACTGTATAAAATTGTGATTGTGAAATGAAACGTTGATGATTTTCTTTGCAATGATGTTGAAGTCATAGTATTATTGGTTATCCTGGGCATTATCATTCACAAGAAATATATGTGATCTTTGTTGGTCTTGGTGGGCTATCTTCACGCTTTTGGATTGTTGTATCCAGTCTGTGGGATTTTATGGGGTTTAATGATTGAAGCGTTTGTGTCACCGCACATTGTACATTTGGGCATTGGGTTGTTTTCACCGCCAAGGATTGCGTAGTGAGTTATTTTGTTTTTTCTTGGCCCTTTCTTCACCTCATCATTGTGGTTGTTTGGCTAAGGAGTCACGAGGGTTATACCCTACGTGTGAAGGCTATCATTACTAGGCCAAGTTAGAGCCTCTTTCCTCTGTTGTGGCTTCTCCTGTCAGAGGTTTTCATCACCTTGTCCATGGAGTAAGTGTGATGTTATCAGTGTATGTGCTGTTAATCTTAGAGTTTTTACCATTGGAAGGAGTCAACTCTATTGTTGGCTCAGAAGAAAACCCTTAACTCCTCTAGTCTGAGGGTTTTATAGAGAAGACTGTTGGGCATGTCAGATTTACTATGGGTTATTATGGATTGAAATGCATTCTCGATTAATTTAAATGCATGCTTGCCCAATTGGTTATGTGACAATCATGTGGATTTTGGTATCTATTCATTTCTTGTGTTATTGAAATGGAAACCTTGCATCGATAGTTGGACAATTTGAAATAACACAGTCACCCTCTTATGGTTGATAACCTAGTATTGTATTTTGAGGAAGTTGCAGCCTCGCCTCACGTCAATGCGTGAGTATACATGGTTGTCACAACTTGTTAGGTCGATCAAGTTTTATGAAAGTGGTGAATTGGTTGGATTATACACAATCACTGATATATTTCCACTAATGATTATTTGGATGTTTAGTTGGCATTGGTTATAATTGCTTGATTTTGCTCACACATACCGTGTTGTGTGTGTGGTGTTTCTACACAATGAAATAATGGTCATTGTAAATGATAGTTTCTTTTGGAGCCTAATGGTTATTGCAACTAGGATGATTGTATGAACTACATCCACTGTAGACTTATGATTGTCTAATTGTATAAATCAAGTTGTACACAACATAGTTGATTACATTGAATAAATTGAAGCAATATTGTATTAGATTGATGGCTCGACACGATGGGTTGACTTATTACTATGATTTTGTGTTTGGATTTTTACAATGGAGATGTTGCATCATGGTATTTTGGTGGCTGCGCACTATGTATAATATGGATAGCTTGGGTTTCTCACTCAGGGATACCCACATAGTTTTTAGCATGTTTTTGTTGCGATCCGATCATTGGTTGAGACATGAATGTTGTTGATACCTCGTCATGTTGGATGGATGGACCAACTTTTAGAGTCACATTGAATTGGGCTTGTACAGTGATAGAGTTTCACTTGCATGATTGAATTATTCTATGCATATCTTATGTTGGGATGGTGGCTGTTGTCTGTCTGCTTAAATGCCAATTTGGGTTTTGAAATTTAATCTTGATTATTGGGTTCACTGCCCCTATATATGTTTAACGAATATCACTGCATTCTAAAGGACATGCTCGATTGTAGAGATAATGAATTCATTGTTAATTTTGGAAACATGACTTTGAGTATATTTGTTGATTGAAGTAAAGGTATGGGCAATGGTTGATTTTGATGTTAAACACAATGGGAATGGTTATTGTTTGAAAATTGTTTTAAGATGAAAAGTATATAAAGGAAAGGAATATAACCCCTTTACAGATTGTGTGGAATGCACACTGTTTTGTGATGGCACTGTGTTGGATATTTTATTATGAACAGTGAACTAGTTAAATACACAGTAATTATTATTTGGTAACGATGATTGTTGGTTGGTGCGTCTCTTTCACTGAATTTTTTATGGATCACTTAATTAATTTCATGAACAATAATCATTTTTATTCCCTTCCATTATTTAATTTTCCGCTAATTACAAATCCCTTCGCCTTCCCATATTCATTTTTCACTCCTTGTTCTAAGATTGATTATAGTCAAGAGAATTCTGGTGTTAAAGCAGTGGAAAGTGGCAGTGTCTTGTTTGAATTAAAGTGATGTTTTATTGGTTTTCTTCACAGTTGATCGTTGTTATCATTGATCAGTAACCATGTTCTTTCCCCCTTCATTATATCATGTTTCTCTCAATACAAAACCCTCACATATCACACAACCGTTTTTTCACCCCTGCTCACTGATAAATAGTAAAACAATTCGTATGGATTGCATTACATGAGTCTAATATATTTTTGAGCCAATATCCATTTCATATTTTAAAATATTTTTCATGTATGGTTAATTATAGGATCATTTTCTAATCAATCACACATGCAAGGATGATCTATTCGAATAAAAGGCTAAAAATAGAATCCTATTATGCCTCTGTCAAAGAGAAGGTCTAAAAGATGATAGCATCAACAAAGGAAAGATGGCCTCACAACTAGAAAATATGGATTTTGAGTTTTATTGTATCTATTATTGGTGACAATTGACTTGAGGAATGTTTGGACAATATATTTTATTGTGGATATATTAGTAATGTTTTTTTTGGAAATATTTCAAGTATCATGAGCTAAATTGTCAATTGGAATATGTGGATGGGAGACACAGGGAGGTGTGTTTTACTTAACTAATGGTTATGTTATGATTGTTATGATTGTTATGAACTAAAGGGAGTCACAAGGGGTCCCACCTACTAGTTATTATTTATTTATAACCCTTATTACAATTATCACTCTTCCCCCTAACTAAAGTTAGTTGAGTCTTTTAATTAACTTAACTAAAGAATTGGTTCAACTACCTCAACCAATTCTAATTTGTTTAAAAGCAAAAGGAAATGGAGGAACAAGAGAAGGATAGAAGCAGATGCATACTAAGGTTTTCTCTTTGAGTTTATGTTGAGATAGTTAAGTTTTCATCCATTCATTATTCATCAAAATCCTAATTCTCTTTTATGATAGCAGGGTCTTATTGTAGACAACAATATTCAGGGCTGAATCACATCATTCAGACACTTGTTTTTTTCAGAGGTGTTGATCTATCTTTTATAGTCTCTATAGAATTTTTTGTTTGTGAATTAATTTTCATGACTGACAAAGGATTTTGTGTAGATTCGAGTGGGAAACAATCTGTGGCAAGATGATCCAACTTTTAGAGTTTAGTTTTGGTTTTCTGTCAGAGGTCCTTTTGTATGTTCCATCGGGGATGTTTAAGTGTGACTTTGGTCCAAAATTTCTGCATGAGATTTTGTAAAGAAAATGACTCTTTGGCAAATTTGAATGAAATAAAGGATTGCTTTATGTTTCATCTTTCTTGATTATCATCTTGGTGACTTTACTTCTATCTTTACATTTATTTCAGTAGTTGATATGTTCATAAAATTACATGAAAATTAAATTTCCAGCAAGCTTTTTGTTGATAAAAGACTAGCCTAATCACTTGTAATTAATACTTGTGAGTTAGGATGTTATTTTTGTTGGATATAAACATAGGGTGATATTCTCGTCTACTTTTCTCTAGCCAAGCAGAGTCTGAAAATGCTTGAGTAAGATCACTTCATATCTTTTCCTCAACACATGGCATTTTACTTTGAGAATGTCTTCTAACACTTGAGAATTTTTCAATTTCTTGATGATCTTGTTGACTTAAACTCTCAATGACATGCATTCTTCTTCAAGCTTCTCACACTCCTTTTCTTTCTTTATCATATGGATCTACATTACATCTTCCATTATTTTTCCTTCTTCAATTTGGATTTTCAAGAAGATGATTTCTTCTTCAAGTATTCTTTCTTGTTGGCTGGATTCTTCTTCAAGCTTGTTTAAATCTTCAGAGCTTCCAATAGAACTCAATAGTAGGGTCTGAAGCCACAGGAAGAGGAACTACTGAAGGATGAAGTAATCAGTTATAATGAGGGGTAGGGGGTGCATATCCTCGAAAGAGCTGGCAATATTTCCCAATAGCCACACAAAATTCGATCAAGGTACAATTGCAGCCCACAATTACCACCTGGGTAGATGTCCTAAAAATTTGTCACTAGGTATCTCAGTCAAAGTGTGACATTTAGATTTTTCGGCCTCAGAAATGGGTCATAGGCTGGATCCCATCCAAGAGGTGGGTGCCTCGAGGGGGGACGCATAGAACAACCAGACCTTAGCCTTCAACCCTTCATGGTTATCTACTTTCCAGGGATGATTTTAAGGATGGAAATTTATATTAAAATGTAGAAACATGGGCTAATCTTACTGGTCATTAATATGAAAAATGTAAAATGTTTGGCGATAGTTTTGTGAAAATATTCAAATTTCTAAGGATTTTATATAGTTCCTATAAAATTTTGGCGATTTTTAAGGTAATTTAATTTTATCCTAAAGAATTTGGGCGAATCATTTTTAGAAAAACTGGAAACTGGCGAATCTTTTTTTTGGAAAAAACATGGAAAATTAGCCGATTTGTGAAATTTATCCCCTAAAATCATCTATTCTCCTTGCCTTATGGTGTTAGGAACACTTGACTTGGAGGATTTTAAAGTTCCCTATTTGACAACTTCTACTATTTGAAGATGTGAGAACCAGATAACGGGGAGTTATTTGGATGCCTATCCCCGAGATCCTACCTAGACTACAAAATTTCTTTTGGCACTTCCTGTGGAGGAAACTTAGTGAGTTTTTAGAAAAAAATTAGATGTGGTTGTTTGAGAGATTGGGGGTGTTGGACAATCTCGTTGACATTAAGTGGGAGTGGATAGTTTCATCAAGAAAAGGGGTGGGGTGTTTTGGAATCCCTTTGGAGGAAACTTACTTCAACCTCCATGTTTTGATATAAAAAATATGTGAGTGAGTACTGACTTTGTGTGTGAACAAGTGAAAGTGTGTCAATTTTTAATAATTCAGGTGTCACCTTGTTGCATGTGGACTTCGCTTGGTCCTTACAAGTCTTGATTACCTAAGTTACTATGTGTCATTGGTAGAGCCTTGCGGAATTTTAAAGTGCCTAGGAAGCTAGCATGTGGACATCTAGGTCCTTACTATTCCTTTAACTCCCTATTGTGATTTAATCTAAGAAAGCTTTGAAACTATCCTAGATTGTGCACATGTGGGAATGTATGGGCCCGTTACAAAACCTTTAAACTTCTCTAGTGATTTAATCTAAGAAATTAAATTTCACCACTATCCTATCTTTGTAGCATGTGGGAATGTATGGGCCCTTACAATCTTAAGATGTGTTTGAAAAAAATAAACTGAGAGGAGTCCCGAGGGGGGCTGTTGTCCTCTCCTAAAGATTTTGTCTTTTTAAGGGAGATGAAATTTTCCCTGAATCTCTTTCTGATTCTCAAGATCGCTTTGGGGTGCGAGAGAAGAGCATACTCAATGATTGATATCCAATTTTTGGTCCCAATGCAAGTTTTATATGTGATGTAGAATGATTCCAACTTAAACTTTAATCAAAGCAAGCCATCCATGTGGGAAAATGCAAGCAAGAGAGGAAATTATGATTTTAACTCCCTAAGTGCCTATGTTTTGACTAATCCCTTCATATGGAGAGGGTATCTAAGTGTGGTGCATATTACAATCTGCATGGAATCAATTTTGAGAAGGCTATGGGCCTTCAATAGATCACAAAAACCCTTACAATATTTGATTTTATGAACAGATGCATAAGTCACAGAGTAGACAGAGGCACTGTGAGTGCCAATGAGCAAACTAAAAATAGATTATGGGTGCAGGTGCACATAATGCACTGAGAAATAAAGTGGGTTTGGGGCACGTGTGATGAATACATGCATGTGGGTTAAAACATGTGCACATTGTCTGTTACACGGTCGTGAAGAAAATTTCGGATGAAATTCTCTCAGCTCAGCTTTGAATTTGGATTTTTACGGGTCTTCTTGGGCCGGTTATGGTTCCTACAAGTTAAATAAATAAAAGGAAGAGCTAAAATAACCCAAATGGGGAAGGAAACTGATACCTTTCCCTAGTGGAGTCGCCAATATGTTGCGTCTCTTTTGTCACCTAAATGAGCAAAATAGAGATGATTACAAGCCCTGTTGGGTTAGCTAGGCAAGACAACAGTGAATGCAAGAGTTAGAAACATCAATCATATGATATAAACAAAAGAATAAACTAAGAACGATAAGAAAAACTAAACTAGAGTGCATAAGGACATTAGAACAGGAAATAAGCAACATTCATGCCACCAATGGGAAGGATTGTATTAGTGGAAAGAAAACACCAAAGATAAAGAGAGACTTATGGGCCTCCTCTTATTCCAAGGGAGGGATCTTGAACCCCCAAATATTGAGCTCTTCTTACAAGTAACAAACTACAAGGAAATGGTAAAGAAAATCCAAAGAACATTCATTGAAGAGGTGATATGAATGGCTAAATGAGATGGTGCTTATATGCTCTTGACAAGGAAAGAGGATCCTCCAAGAGAATATAGGAAGCATAAAAATACAAATGAATTCCTTAAAAATGTAGTGCACCCATGGCCTCCTTTTATAGCATAGCTTTGAGGTATTATTCAACCAACTTTTAGTGTGACCAAGGGGCCCTTTAAGGCACCCTTAGGTCTTTGACCAACCCCCCGGTCAGATTCAACTGATATTTGGGTGTCAAATCGACTTGGAAGATGAACCAGAAGTGGGTGTAAGGTTGACTACAATCATAAATGTGTCATTCAAAGGGGTGTGTGGTTTTTTGTGTCCATTGTTGCGCATCGTGTGCATGTGCACTTTTCTTGCGTTCCTAGATGATGCATGTGCACGCGCTCCCTATGTAGTCTTAGTGCATGCTGATTTTATAACTGGTTGTATAGTTTTGGACCTTTTGGAAATGCATTTTTGGTCCATGAGTGAACTAATGAGTGTTTTGAATATGTTGGATTCCTGTAACCATTTGTAGATGAAATTCTGGTGATAACACCATGCTAGATTCTAGTGCTTCTCACAACCTTATGAATAATGTTGTTATGGAGAAATTAGGACTTGATATCACTAGACCTTACAAGGATTATATTCCTTTGATTCAAGTAAAGTTAAATGCATAGGTCTTTGTTGGTGTCTAAAGATGCCCTAAAAACAACCTTAGTTTAACATTAATTTATCAACCCAAAGATTCGTCTTTTATCTCAAGAATGTCAGCAAAGTCTATGCAGGTAGCCTAAAATCATGTAGCTAAACCAAATCTGAGTTCATAAATAATCAAGTTCCTCAAACACTCACCAAATATTCTAAGAACTAATGGAATTGAAATCTAATTACTAAGATGCTGTAAAATGGAAAGGAACTAATTAATCTATTGAATTCACTTAACTAAAAAGCAATAATTGAATCTAAGTAAGGACTTGCAAAATTAACTATCAATTATGAATTATGATTACTGGAAAGGAAATAACGAACTACTCTACCTACAGAAAGAAACAACAATTGTAATCTAGTCGAAAGGGACAACTAATGTAACTTTTACCGAAAGGAACAACTATTGTAACTTTTTCCAAAAGGAAAAACTATTGTAACTTTAACCGAAAGGAACAACAATCATGAATCTAAGGAAAAGGAACAACAAAGAGGAAAATATGAGGAACTATCAAGCAACAAATTCAGAAATGGAAATCATAACAACAATCATTAATACTTGAGGGAAATTTCTGTCTTCAATACACAAACAATCATAAAATCATTAACACACTTATGCATTTATCCTTAGCTATTGTAAAAAAGATCCGAATCACAAAATAGAAATCAAACTTCAAAATAATACAATTACAGAACAAGACAGTAGGTCCTTCAGACTAGGACCTCGGTCTTCATAATTACTTCTACGATAAACTCAGAACACAGAAATGGTAGAAACACTTAAAACTTTCATTGATTCCATAGCTGGTGAAACATTTACAAAAACTACTTGTGCAGAGAAATTCTGAATCTAAGTACTTGAATGCATTTTTTTCTCTCATTTTCTGGATCTATTACCCTCTTATATATTACAATAATCTAGGTAAATCAAGCCATCCTAAGGATCTAAAGATCCTCATGATTTATTTACTATTATAAATTTACAATATAGAAAATGCATATTCTTCAAAACTACTTTGCGCCTAAAAAGTCTTCAACCTCCAATAGCTTGTGCATAGCCAATATCTCTTTGGTTATCTTTGACAGTTATTTATCCAATTATGCAAAAAAATCGAACCATTCCAATCGTAATTTAAAATCTATTTAATAAAACTTCAATAACAACCCGAAGAGACATATTAATCATGTTCTTTCCTATTTATCCCTAACTATATGAAGAATCAATCAAAATCATATCATGAACTATGGGAAAAAGGAAGATATTTATACCTTTTTTGTAACCCAACTGTCTTATCAAATATTTCTGTGTTGCTGTAGCTCAAATCCCAGCCAAGCGCATGGTAATGGGCATAGTTGTTGCAGAAATTCCCCCTAAATATGGCATGTTACTGTCTCGCTCATGGGGAGCCAAGTTACAGGGTACCCTACAAATGGAAATGTCTTATGCCACCATTCGATTATTTGGTCAGCAGAGGATATTATATAGGGAGACGTTGATGAAATACATGGTCAGTAGTCAGGATAAACCACATAATTATCCCTCATATTCTATTCATTCAGACCTTGATTCTTTTATTTTATACAATGATGGACACACGAAAAGACAAATTGCCAATCTGGAGGATGATGTTTATAACTTGAAGGAAAACAAAACAACCCATGAATAAGAAAAAACAATGATGATACAATCTGATGAACCAAAAGAACCTCTGTGGATTTTAGACTTTGATGGTGTTGTTAGTAAACAAGGATCAGGAACTGGTGTGTGGATTTCAAATCCAAAAATAAGACATACAGAAAGACATTCCTACAAATTGATTTTCAATGTACCAAAAATATAAATGAGTATGAATCATTAATGCTAGGTTTGCAATTGTTAAAAAATCTTGGTGCTAAGATAATTACAATAAGGGGTGATTCTAAACTCATAATAAAATAGATCAAATGTGAATACTCTGCTAAACACCCAAGACTGAGAGCTTACATAAATGTTGTTCTAGGTTTCCTTCAGTGATTTACTAAATATTATTTGTAGGCTATTCCCAGAGACCAAAAAATTTCTTGTTGATGGTCTAGCTACC
Source organism: Picea engelmannii (assembly GCA_009831015.1). NCBI lineage: Eukaryota > Viridiplantae > Streptophyta > Pinopsida > Pinales > Pinaceae > Picea > Picea engelmannii. The sequence goes on along the minus strand of ML781871.1, from coordinate 241,340 downwards.
TCAACAGCTACTTGTAAGACACCATTTCATCCCAATTGCCAATATACAATGGAAGTGAAGTGCAAATTTGTTGTCCCAAACAACATCAAGTATTGACAAGTTTTTGGAAATGATAAACAAACAATTTTTTTTTTGCAATCAAATAATGATATTGAATGTGCCAATATAGATGTCGATAGTGATGATAAAAATAAAGTGTAAATAAGATAGGTTTAGAAGAAATAAACAAAAAACAAAAAGATCTAGAAATTTTGCAATTGAAGGATAATATCTTGCCTAGATGATTATTATCGTTGGAACAGTTTTTTTATTTTGATGATGTAGCTAAAAAAACAAAAATTGAACCTACTAGAAAGGAAGTTCAAGAATGTAACATGGGAACTAAAACAGAACCAAAAATGATTAAACTGTCAAAATATTTACCTCCTTCTCAAAAACAGAAATACATAGAATTGTTAAAATAATTTATAGATGTTTTTGTATGGATCTATGAATATGTAAAATCTTATGATACTAGCATTATACAACACAAAATTCCCATAAAAGAAGATCAAAATCCTTTCAAATAAAAACTTAGGAGAATTAACCCAAAGTTGATGCCTCTGATTGGAAAGGAAATAAAAAAGATGTATGATGCTAAAATCATTGTCCCATTAAGATTTTCTAAATTGGTGTCCAATTAATTTCCAACCAGGAAGAAGAGTGGAGAAATCAAATTGTGTATTGATTTCATAAATATCAATAAAGTCTCCCTCAAAGACAACAATCCCTTGCCCAAAATAGACCATATTTTGCATAAGGTAGTTGGATCCAATAGAATTTCTCTCTTAGATGGATATTCTGGTTACAACCAAGTTTTAGTCCACCCTGATGATCAAGAGAAAACAACATTTACTACACATTGGTGAACTTTCATGTATGTGAAAATTCCTTTTAGTTTTATGAATACTGGGGCTACATTTGAGAGAGCAATGGATATTGATTTTGTGGATAAACTTGGAAGATTCATCGTTATATACCTAGATGACATAACTATTTTTTTAAAAATAGATGAAGAACACTTACTCCACCTTAGAAGATTTTTTGAAAAATGCAAGAGATTTGGAATTCCACTGAATTCAAAGAAAACATTGTTTGGTCTAGAAGAAGGTAAATTGTTAGGACACATCATATCCAAGGATGGAATTAAAATTGATCCTAGCAGAATTGGAGCCATTCAAAAAACAGATCATCCTAGAAACATAAAACAATTATAGTCTTTCATAGGAAAAATAAACTTTCTAAGAATATTTATCCCTAACTTGGCAGAACTTCTCAGAAATATAACAAATATGTTGAAAAAAGACACAAAAATAAAATTGACCATAGAAGAAAAGCATTTCTTTGATTCGGTGAAACAAGCCTTGACACAATCCCCTGTGCTTATCAGCCTTGATTACAAAATGATTTCCTCCTATTCTCTTTTTCCTCCGAGCATAGTATTGTAGCATTTCTTTTGCAGAAGAACAATGAGGGTCATGAACAACCTAATGCTTTCTTTAGTAAATCCTTGATAGATCCTGCATTGAATTGTAACATCATGGAAAATCAATCTTTTGCTTTTGTGAAGCAATCAAATATTTTAGAGTATATATTATCCACTCATACATTATTTCTTATGTCCCATTGGCACAAGGGCAGACCCAGGGTTCAACGCTACAACAATGTACCAACAAAGCCCTAACTACTGGCCCTTTTGGTGACACCTGCGAAGAAGATGAAGTGTGACGTGAGGTAGAGTAGGGGTGGTTGCAAGACTCAAGTGTCTGCAACCTTAGCTAGGAAACGAATATGTGATTATAAAACTTAATACATCTCTTAGCACCATCTATTCCTCAATATGCAATCACGATTCACTTTGCTAATAAAACAGAGCTTCGCAACATTCACACTAATATATAGGTTTTAAGCACTTAGCATATATAAATGGATCAAAATGAGCATATCAATCATTAAGCATGACTATCTAGATCAGATCAAATATTCTTACATATCATAAGCATAAATCAGAATTAGATCTATCTAAGCATATCAAAGCACTTAGAAAATAACATGTGAACACATCTAGACAAAGCACAAAGCACATAGAACAATGTTTACATGGTTCACCCCCACCCTGGGGATACTTCCACCAACTCTTCTTCTTTATTTTCTTCATTCAATTAGTTACAAGCACAAAGCCATAAAAACCCTTACTCTGCATAGGATAGAAGATATGTGCAGCTCGCTAGATCCTTCGTCCTTGTGTTACAACACTAAGCTCTCCACAACCTACTATAAGGACCTGCACTTATCTCTGCAAGTCTCTTACAGTCATGCACAAAGAACTTATAGACCCTACTTGCACTTAGCATACATTCACATCACATAGATGCACTATTAGAATCCTTCTTACATTGCCTATCCTTCTATTTATACATACAAAATAGGCCTAAACATGGGTAAAACCATGGGCCGACATCCCATTCCCATTACATATTCCAAAAAACCCAAAAAGGGGCCCAAAAGGGGGCCGAGATCCCATGGTCTCCGCTTCGTCCTGCACTCCTTCTTTGACATGCTGTCGAAGTCCCAAAATAGGTCAACGTGACCAAGAAACTCCCAAAACTTGGTCAAGGGACAACAGGCCCCCAACACTCACCTGTGACTCATCCCAAGTCACTCTAGTCTGAGTAATTCTACCTCAAATGCCTCGATATTGGCTTGAGGTGCTTCGACTTGCTGCTTTGTTTTGGCCTCTTGTTTAGTGAAATGTTGTATTACTGTGTCGTTCATTGGCCCTTCTAGGCATTATTCTGCTGTGGTGATAACCTGTTCTAACTCTAGTCCTCATCTTTCTACCTCTATAAACAATTAGAATTCCTTATCTTGTACAGGTTGAAGTCGTTGAGTGACTTCCATCACTTTGATTTGAAGCATATGGATCTACTTCTGAGCTATGCATTGTTCTTGAGACCTCTTCATTCTTTCTACAATCGATAGGGCCTTCAGCTGTGCCTGTAGTGTATCTGTGTGTTGCTTGGCTTCCTGGAGATGCGACTCTAGTGTCTGTAACTCTGGGTTCTCGGTGAGGTTTTCATATGTCTCTTCATTGTGGTTACTCAACTACTTGCATTCCAATGCAAGAGATTTTAATCTGTCAATTTCATTGCGAGAAGTTGCTTCTCGTTGGTCCCTTACATCCTATAGGATCTCGGGTACAGTGCATAATTCTAGATTTATGATGCGCTGCTAGAGTTGTTGGATCACTTCTTCGAATTGTGCCACCTGTTGTGGAACTCTCTCTTCATCCTTTACTTTGACAACTTTCACAGAGAAAAGTGCTTTGTTGACCATTTCCTTAACTTCGAGTTTCTCTGCGAGAAACTGTTCCTTTTCTTTATGCAACTGGGATTTTTCTTCATCGGATTTTACTTGGAGAGTAATATTCTCTTGTTCTGCAGTACTGTGTTTCTCCTCAAGGTCTTTCTGTACTTGCGCTAAAGCCTGGGTGGCTTGTTCTATCTCATCCTGAGCTCGTTGAAGGTGAGCTTCGACTATATCAACGATGCAGTATAGTTGAGATGGCTCATCACCTAGCTCTATTGTTCCTGGTGACAGAGGCATGGTAGAAACTATGCAGCTGGACTGTAATGCCTATTGCACCCCTTGGATATCATTCTTAATATGATTTAACACCTCCTCTTGCTTAGCTTCTTTCTTCTCTGCTATCTCTAGCGAAGCATTGTTCAGTGTTGCGATGATGAAGTCAAAGTCATCTGAGGTGAGGGTGGTCTCTATTAATTCCTATTCTATATGTTATGGCACGGTCCAATGGTCTGATGATGAACCTTTATTTCTTTTCTTCCCATTTGAAGCATTGATCGAATGGTTATAATATCCATAACTACTATATTGCTTCGACATGGAGAAGTTCCATGTGTCATTGTTTTGATATCCCAACGAAGCTCCAATTCTGTAATTTTTCTTTCTGCGAGGTTCCTTTAGAACCTCCTGTACATTTTTAGTCTTATCCCCCTTCTTTCTTAATTTTCTATTCTTTTTTCCAGTGAGCTTCGTCTCTATAATTCTTTTTCTATTCTGGTTCTTATCTTCTTTTGACATAATCACTACAGGTTGTTGAGATTTTTTCCTAGGGTTCCTAGATAATACTTCTTCTTTTCCTGGGATAGGTACTTCAATATTATGTGGATCCTCTAGTGTTCTCTTGACTTCGACATCTGGGTTACTATCATTAAATATCTTCGATATGCTCTCCTGTTCTTTAATCAAGCATGTGATCCTTCTAGTCCTAAAATCTTTTAACTCTTGATTCTTTTGTTCCAAAACTTCTTCTTCTTATTTTCGTCTAGCTTGATCTCTATTAATCCAAGTTTTTCCTATTAACATGGTAAATGGGGCACTCTCTTCAATAAATTTAATAATCTCAAAATCTTCTTCCGTTGAAGTTCCATTGAAAGTCACAAGTATCGGGGAAAACCTCCCACACAGGTTTACTAGTTTCCCTATGAATAACCTTATCCCTCCTAATGAAGGAATCATAGTAGGCCTCCCTATAGCTTCCCAAGTGATCTTTGTCATGATATTCACCTGTGATTCCCCATCTAGAACTCAGTCAATGTCAAAGTCTCCTATTCTTACTTCGATGCATTCTTTCTCTTTGAAGATCTCTGACAAGATGTCATGTTGGTGGTTATTCAGGGTTTCTCTTATATGTAGCAAAGATTTCTCGAATCCTTTCTAGGATTCTTCCATAGTTTCTAGATCTACCTTAGGGTTTTCTTGATTTAGACTCATTCTTTCAAGATTAGCAATCATTCTAGGGCAATCCAGTACTTCATGGTCTAGAGCTTGATGTTGATACTGAGAGGGGGGTGAATCAGTATCAAGTAAAATTTCAAACCTTTTTCAACTTATAATTAAACCATTCAACTATATCCAATGAGCAATGAACATTAGTATAATATTTACACCAATACACCACAATACACCATGGACAATATATGAGAAATAATCAATAGTTTTTGTTCAAGGGAAGTAATGACTTCCAAAAGTAGCTACATATTCCAAATGTAAAGGGATGGATAAACCTCCAAGAGAAAGATACAATCCTCCAATATCAATAGAGATTTTAACTCTCCATCCTTTCCCCTTCCTTCAACCCAAGAATATATGAGAGATAATAAAACTTTACATTAAATCATCACCATCAACCAATCATCACATAGAACCTGATAATGCTTCCTGAGACTTCTTCAATTTCTGCAATTCTTCAATTCTTGGAGTACTCTAATCCTGTAGATAATATTACTCAATGTATTCTCTGAAACTCCTCCAATTTTCACTCCTTGAATCCTCCCCAAAAAGAGGTTATAGAAAGAATGGTAGACTTTATTAATTCTTGTCTGTTCAGAAGACCCAACTTGTACAACATGCCCCATGCTCAATATTTAACATCTGATTCTAAAACTCAGAAAAAAGAAACTAAAGTCCATACTCTTTCCAATGTATGTGATCCCACATCATTTGGATTCTATATGAATAAGTTATGACTATTTTACCCGGAATACCGGTTTATTGACTAGCTTCAGGACTGGTCACAAACCCTATCTTCCACAGAGTGTATCTCCATAATTATAGCAAATCAAGAGCTCAAATTTTTACCAAATGTACCTTGATATGTCTTCTCAATACCATAGATATTTCACCATTTGAATCGTTCTAGAAAAAACGTTATAGCAAAAATGGTAAGATGACATGAAAATAACATACGTTAGAACACATCACCAAAAGACTTTATCCTCCCTTGAAATACAACCTTCTTTTCTTCTTATTTCCTCTGAAATTCGACTTGTATCAAATGAATGTATAATGATGTTTATTTATACCATTTATTTCAGTTCCTTTTAACATTAGGGCTAACCTGACACTTTCTTATTTTGTAATTCTTTTCTTTAATTATCTTCAGGGCCTACATGTACTTTCTTCTTCAATTCACTTTGTCATCTTCAAAAATTCATTTCTTCTAAATCATGAGGATCCATGTGACATGCCACATACCACTGGAAACAACATGATGTATACTATCCATTCACAAGTGTTGTATATGCAAGTGCATTGTCCTTCATGTCCAAATACATTTATCAATCTTGTGGTCCAAAACCCATGACTAGGGTTGACATCAATGACAACAACCAATCCTCCAACAATCTCCCCCTTTGTCATTGATGGAAACACTCATGCTCCCCCTATCATCATAATCCCAATGTCTCTCCCCCTTTGACATCAATGGAAAAGGTTAGGGCTTCTCCCCCTAAGTTTAATGAAAAAATGTAGCTCTCTTCTTTGGGGTTGCTCCCCCTGAACATGTGGCACTCAATAATACTTCATCCTTATTTTTGGTCTTTGGGACATTTTATTCCTTAGAATCCTTTTGTGTGGCTTATGTCTTCTCTCTCTTCTTCATGTATAGGATGTATATGTTGTTCGGTCTTCTTGTTGCAGTTGCAACCAATCTTCTTGAGTTATTTTCTCTGATTTTACATTTTCGGGAATCAAATGTAAGAGTGTATCCTTGATCACATATTTTACTAACACTGAGTAGATTATGATTCAAGTCTTCAACCAATAGAACATTCTTTTCTTTTACATTTTTTCTTCCAAGCTCTACTACACCTTCTCCAAGTATTTTGGCAGATGAGTCATCTCCAAATGCAACATTGCCACCGTTTCTCTTCAAGCTAATGAATTTGTCTTGATCCTTGGTCATGTGTGAAGAACATCCACTGTCTATGTACCATTCATCTTCTTCTTTACATTCTTCAGTGGTCAATTCTATTCGAAAATCTTCATTTTTTGGAATCTCTTTCCTTCTCCATACTGTGGTTGGGATAGGGACATCTTCATTCATATATCTGCAATCTCGTGCTTTGTGACCAAGATAATTCAATTTGTAGAATACAATATTTTTGTTCATCAACGGGTAAAATGAATTATAACTTATATTGACAAATCCATGATTATTGCCATATCTTCTTTTTACACCATTCATGTTTCTTGTGTATTTGTTCCTTTCATTGATTCTGCAATTAATTGCCTTATGTCCAAAATTTTTGCAAGTAAAAGAATGACCAAGAAATAAATTTTGATACCTGGGAGTAAGTGATCTTCTTTGTGATGTAGTCCATCTGGGTTCATGATCTACTCTTCTGTAGTTTCCTTCATATTGATTGAATCTTCTTTGATTCCTGAAGGTAGGAGGTCTTCTTGGATAGTCATCTCTTTTGTAATCATTCCTTCTTTCTAGTATCCTGGTCCACTTCTCATCAACTGTCTGTGTAGCTCTTTCTTCAACCTTCTTGTTGGTATTTTCATCTTCTTTGTATGAAGTTTCACCCATGCATCCAAGATGTGTTAATTCTTTTGGCACCTGAGAGTTTCTTAAGCTCTTCCTCAATGAGATAACTTCTTGTTCAAGTTTCTCACAATCTTCTTCTTTCTTTATCATTTGGACCTTCTTTACTTCTTCTATTCTTGTTTCTTCTTTGAGTAGAGTTTTCAAGGAAATGGTTTCTTCTCTTAGTTTATGAAATTATTCTAATTGTTTCTTTAAGATTACAACTGTCTTTTCATAACTACCCAATTCACTTCTTAGTTTTCTACGCGTGTCTTTGAGGTTGCTATTTTCAATCTCAATATGCTTCAATTTTTTAAGATTCCCATCTTCTTGTTGAATCATTTATACTTCATGATTTTCTTCTTCTTCATTGTCATCTCTTTCAATCCTTAGATGAGGACATTCAAATTCAACATGTCCTACTCTTTCACAATTAAAGCAAAAGAACTGACCTTTATTTTCTTCTTTGAAATCTGAGATGTTGTAATCTTCTTCAATTTCTTCTTCTTCTTATGCTTCTTCCCTTGCATAAAGGTCTTGTAGCTTGTCCCAGGGCTCTTTTGCTGATGCACATGATCCCACCTTGGATTTCACTAAATTTGTCAATCCATCCAGGATGGTATCTATTGACAGTTTGTTGTTCCTTTTTGCTTCCTTCTAAGCTACAGTCTTTGGTTTCTTCAAAGCATTGTATCCTGAAGCAACTGAGAACCAACATATGCCCCAAGATCTTTCAAGTGAGTTTCCATTCTATTTTTCCAGTATTCAAAATTCCTTCCATGAAATGGTGGAATCCCATTTGGAATGTTGTCTTCCATTTCTGCATAGGATCTTCCTTCAAGTGGTTAAATTGTACTAAAGGTAACCCACTCTGATACCAATTGTTGATATTGAGGGGGGGGGTGAATCAGTATCAACTACAATTCAAAACCTTTTTCAACTTATACTTAAACAATTCAACTATATCCAATGCACAATGAACATTAGTATAAGAGTTACACCAATACACCACAATACACCATGCACAATATATGAGAAACAATCAATAGTTTTTGTTCAAGGGAAGTAATGACTTCCAAAGGTAGCTACATATTCCAAATGTAAAGGGAGTGATAAACCTCCAAGTGAAAGATACAATCCTTCAATATGAAGAGAGAGTTGAACTCTCTATCCTTGTCCCTTCCTTCCACCCAAGAATATATGAGAGATAATAAAACTTTACATTAAATCATCACCATCAACCAATGATCACATAGAAACTGATAATGTTTCCTGAGACTTCTTCAATTTCTGCAATTCTTCAATTCTTGGAGTACTCTAATCCTATAGATAATATTACTCAATGTATTCTCTGAAACTCCTCCAATTTTCACTCCTTGAATCCTCCCCAAAAAGAGGTTATACAAAGAATGGTAGACTTTATTCAATTCTGGTCTGTTCAGAAGACCCAAGTTGTACATCATGCCCCGCGCTCAATATTTAACATCCGATTTTGAAAATCTCACACAAGAAACTAAATTTTGTACTCTTTCCAATGGAAGTGGTCCCACTTCATTTGGATTTAGTATGAAGAATTTATATATTTTTTACCCGGAACACCTGTTTATTGACTAGCTTCAGGACTGGTCACAAACCCTATCTTCCACAGAGTGTATTTCCAATAGTGAATCAAGAGCTGAAATTTTTACCAGAGGTACCTTGATATGTATTTGTAATACCATAGTGATTTCACCATCTAAATCGTCCTATAAAATTTTTTATAGAAAAAATGGTAAGATGACCTAAAAATAACATACCTTAGAGCACATCACCAAAAGACTTCATCCTCCCTTGAAATCCAGCGTTCTTTTTTTCTTATTTCCTCTTAAATTTGACTTGTATCAAATGAATGTATAATGATGTTTATTTATACCATTTATGTCACTTCCTTTTAACATTAGGGCCAACCTGACACTTTCTTATTTTGTAATTCTTTTCTTTAATTATCTTCAGGGCCTACATGTACTTCCTTCTTCAATTCACTTTGTCATCTTCAAAAATTCATTTCTCTTCAACCATGAGGATCCACGTGACGTGCCACATACCAATGGAAATAAAATGATGTATAATATCCATTCATGGGTGTTGTATATGCATGTGCATTGTCCTTCATGTCCAAATACCTTTATCAATCTTTCAGTCCAAAACCCATGACTAGGGTTGACATCAATGACAACAACCAATCTTCCAACACTTGACAACAAAGGCAACTAGGTCTTCTACCAGGAAATTCCTTAGCCATATGTCCCAATCTTCTGCAACTATAACATAGGGTTAATCCTCTCTTTCTTTTAAATGATCCCCAACTTCTTCTATACTACGCACTAGGATCATGGTAGCTAACCTATAACAAATTCGTTCTAGGATCCTACATCCATTTATTAGTCCAAACATTCTTTCTATGCATAGGTATAACATATATTTCACTATTCTTGTCAGATCTATTAATATCAAATATTCTTTCATCTATCAATACCCTAGTTTTTAAACTAGGACAAATTTTATTAAACATACCTAGATCCATACTATAGAAAAAAAAATCCACTTATCTTACTTCTACAAAGCACAAAGAATTCAGATCTAAATATTTTTACTATCTTTACCTTTATCAAAGAACAAAACTTGCAGATATTACCTCTTTTAATTAGAAATTCTCACTTTTACCTTTCTTAGAGCACACATCTTTCAGATCTTGCTTCTTTCCTTCATATATGATCTTCTTTCTTCACATCAGGCTTCTTTCTTTTAGTTCCAACTTATTTTCTTCAGATCGGGCTTCTTTCTTTCAGATCTGACCTTCTTTCTTTAGCACAGAGATTTATAAGTCAAGTAGAATACTACACACTAGGGTACAGATCTACGCTTCCAGGTCAAGTCTTTCTCAGTTCCCAACAATCACAGTTTCAGGTCCTAGCAACGGAACCATTTGTTGGCATAGGGGTAGAACCAGGGTTCAACACTACAACAATGCACCAACAAATCCTTAACTACCGGCCCTTTCGGCGACACCTGCGAAGAAGATGAAGTCTCACCCGAGGTAGAGGCAGGGGTGGTTGCAAGTCTTAGGTGTCCTCAACCTTATCTAGGACCCATATTTGTGATTATAACACTTAGTACAACTCTTAGCACCGTTTGTTCCTCAATATGCAATTACGATTCACTTTACTGATAAAATAGAGCTTCACAACATTCACACTAATCTATAGGACTTAAGAACTTAGCATATATAAATGGATCAGAATGAGCATATCAAGAACTAAGCATGACTATCTAGATTAGATCTAATATTCTTACATATCATAAGCACAAAGAATAAGTAGATCTATCTAAGCATATCAAAGCACTTAGCAAATAACATGTGAACACATCCAGAAAAAGCACAAAGCACATAACACAAGGTTTACATGGTTCAGCCCCACCCTGGGGATACCTCCACAAACTCTTCTTCTTTATTGTCTTTAGTCAATCAGTTACAAGCACAAAGCCATCAAAACCCTTACTCCACACAGGACATAATATCTGCGTAACTCACTAGATCCTTCTTCCTTGCGTTACAACACTAAGCTCTCCACAATCTGCTACAAGGACCTGCACTTAGCTCTGAAAGTATCTTACAGTCATGCACAAATCACTTACAGACCCTACTCTCACTTAGCATACATTCACTTCATATAGATTCACTATTCAACTCCTTCTTACATTGCCTATCCTTCTATTTATACATACAAAATAGGCCTAAACATGGGTAAACCCATGGGCCGACATCCCATTCCCATTACATATTCCCAAAAACCCAAAAAGGGGCCCAAAAGGGGGTCTAGATCCCATGATCTCCACTTCATCCTGTGCTCCTCCTTTGACAGACTGTCAAAGTCCCAAAATAGGTCAACATGACCAAGAAACTCCCAAAACTTGGTCAAGGGCCAACATGTCCCAAATTTTGTGGTGAAAGATATTATGAACCAAGACATTCCTAATGGAAAAAGGGGTAAATGTATTGTTTTTATCCTTGAATATGACATGGAGATCAAACCAACCAACATTATCAAGGGTCAAGTATTAACTAAATTGATGGTTGAGTCCAATTTTCATGCTTTGGATATTAATTTTCTAGCTATAGTTGATGAACAAGAAGAGCAAGTGACTCCACAAGTTAAAGATTTTTTCTCAACCTCTCCCTAGTATGGAGACCTTATTTTTGTTTTACATCACTTACAAGATCCTCCTGGTTTAACCAAAACTAAAGCTAGATTTTTGAAACTCAAAGCTAAGAAGTATTGTATTTTAAATGGAAATTTGTATTGGAAAGATGCTGGAGGGATTCTACTAAATTGTTTGTTGAAAGATGAGGCTGATAAAGATTTGCAAGAATTCCATGAAGGATATTGTGGTGGGAATTTGAGTTGGAATACCATTGCTAACAAAATTCTAAGAGCTGGTTTGTACTACCCAACTTTATTTGTAGATTTCCATAAGAAAGTGACCTCCTAACATAAATGTCAAATCTTTGAAGGAAAAAGGAAACTTTTTCCTTTACCCTTGAAGCCAATTTCAGTTGAAGCTCCTTTTCAACAATGGGGTTTGGATTTTATTGAAATGGATTCTCACTACCACCGATTATTTTAGCAAGTGGATTGAAGTTGTACCCATCAAGCAAGGAATTGATGTTGTGATGATTAAGATTTTAGAAACTAACATTCTTTCTAGATTTGGATGCCCCGAGAAAGTTATCACTGATAATGAAACAACGTTCCAATCAAGAAGATGATAGAGTTCTACAGCAAATATCAGAGCAGCTTAGGACACTCTACTTCCTATTACCCTTAGGGGAATGGATTAACAGAGTCTTCAAACAAGATTCTGGTCAACATCATCAAGAAGTTGTTGTAGGACAATAAAAATGCATGGAACAACATGCTGGTAAATGAACTATGGGAAGATAGACTTACTATAAAGAGGTCAATTGGCATTTCCCCCTACTAGTTGGTCTATGGAATGGATATTGTCTTTCCTACTTCTTTAGGTGTCCCTGTAATGAAATTATTGCAGGAAGTACAAGCTGAACCAAATGAAATCTAGAGGAGAATTAATCAGACTATACATCTGCAACAGTCCAGAGAAGAGGTCAACAACCAAACTTAAGTGATTCAGAAAAATATCAAAAATATCTATGACAGAAGGACCAAGGCTGATGACTTCTAGATAGAAGACAAAGTACTGAAATGGGACTCAAGGAATGAAGAAAAGGGAAAAAATGAAAAAAATGAGAATTTATGGAAAGGTTCATTAACAATACATGCCTACAAAGGAAGTAATGCATTTTTGATCGAAGATATGGATGGAGCAGATTTGCCAGGAGGACTTGTTAATGGCATAATTCTCAAGCACTATCAGGAATGAAAGTGTTTCTCACTCGGTTCATTGTAAATACCATTTTACCTTTTCTGTTATGAGTGGGTGAGTTTTATCAGTGGTTGAAGCCCAAAGAGAAGTCCCTAAGCCCCTAATCAATTGTCACCAGATTTACATTTACAATAATACTAATAAGAATGCATAAAGTACTGGAAAATAGGATTCAAGGAAACATGTAACTGGTTCTTAGCAACTCAAAAGAAGAGAACCATCCCCAAGTGGAGCCACTATTATAACCCTATATTTCATAGTATCACCTAGTGATTTAAATTTCTTCCTCTAGTCATATTTCTTTGTAAATTATATTTCATTCTGCAAATGATTTACAAAAAGAAAAACAAAAAGAAAAGAAAAAAAAAGAGAGGATAAAAATAGAAAAATGAAAATAGGGTACAAAAGAAAAAATAATATATATATATGAAGTACTGTATAATAAATTTAGTTTGAATCATATTGTATAATCATGATCAAAATTATTGAATTTATGTTGATAGGTTAGAGAATAAGTCTGGTCAAACTGTTTAATCTTGGCCAAATTAGGTATGTTAGAGTAATAATTAATCCAAGAGTGCAAGCTAGATTAATTTGTTAGATGACTAGGTTAGGATATAGGTTAGTGATTTTGGTTTCAATAAAAGTTGAAAGGGGATATCAAAATATCGCTTGTTTGATTAAATTTGGGTATTTCTAGCTTAGGAAAATAAACTATGGTGTAAAAGTGAAAAAAATTAGCTTGGAACTACCCAACGCATACTTTTTATCCTAAGTTACTAGAAGAAAATACCTTTTGTCGTGTAGTGGGTAATTCCCACACATGTTTTCAGCGACGAAATTCATCATCACGCAGATCAATGGTCCTCAACACATTTCAGACCCCTCGACCTTTCTACCTTTAACA
>ML781871.1:198237-227487 GCA_009831015.1 Picea engelmannii | reverse complement strand
GGGGGGGGGGAGGGTCCAAAAAGTGGTTTCCCCCACGTCGGTCCCACTTAATGTGGCACTCTCATGGAATTTCAGACCCCCCTCCCCTCTCAAATCCACTTACCACCTTACCCCCCCTCCAGAATCTTGCAAAACCACCACCCAATATAGCTCATCTCACTCTACCATTGTACTGTACTTCCACCTTCCATATGTCCCATCCTACATACCTGTTACCCAATCAAATCACTCCTCATGACCGTTAACCACCTCGTCATCACCCCGTTCCATAACGAACACCTCCATCACGCTATAAAACCTTGTTTCATCACCCTGTAAATCCATTTGTCGATGTCGATACTGTGGACACTACGCCAAAACAAGATGTCAACCTAACTGCCACAACCTCCATCGTCAATGACTGTATTTTTTCCCTGGTAATTACAGTCCACCATTAATTCTCTTTAAGATCTGTTAATCATGGCTCTTAATGCCAAATATTCTAATACATATGAAAACCTAATCCTTTCCCCTCCTGTCGACCTGGACCACATACATCTAGCGGATAAAGACTACAAAATCATAGAGCCTAGGTGTGAATTCGACTTCTTCGAATTGCATGCTTGGATAAAATATGTCTCTGTGACTAGATTGATGCAATTGGACTCTAGGAGTCCAATTTACCTTTGTATATGTTCCCCCAAACTCACCATTTCCCTAAATCCACCCTCAGATTCCAAGCTCACTATTCACATGGCCAAAGGGCCATTGTTTCCTCCTCTGGTGAAACCTTGTTCACAGTCACCCTTGAAACCATTGACCAGATGCTACAAATCCCAAGAAACAACTCTACAATCTCATTTTCCATTGAATCCCTAAATAACCTATACCAGAAGCTCACCTTCCCCCAAACAACCCATATTTTTTAGATTTGTCTACCAAAAGACGCCCAATTTCCCAAGAAAAATCCCCCTTATTCATCCTCCATCTTCAATATCAAAGCCAACCAGATCATTTCCACTCTTTGTTACATGTTAGGTCATTTCTCATATGAATGGGTAGATGAGCCTATTCTAGGTTTTCTATCTATATTTTCCCAAGAAGAAAGAGCCACAATTAAATTTAATTTCAATCAATTTATGGCTGATAACATTCATGATCAACTTGCCTCCGGGGGGGCAGCTCAATTGGCAAGTGCCGTAAAAATGAAGTTCCATGAGGTTTCGAGTTCAACTCCCCCCGAATTACCTTGTGTGTCGTGTAAGGGGCATCGTGGGCACACCTGGAGGTTATAGTGGTAGCGGTTGGATAACACGGCCACATGCCGAACTAGTTGTTGATTCCTCCAGNAAAAAAAAAAAAAAAAAAAAATCATTCATGATCAACTTTTTAGGTTTCTAACTAAAGGAATGTTCAGATATTCCTCAGTTATGATTTATATGTTCTTGTTTTTTCATTCAGACAGGTTTCCATGTGCATTTCAGAAATTAAACTAGGAAAGAAACCCATAGTCGGTGACCTCATGGACCTCATTGGTGAGGAAAAATTCAGCATAGTATAGTTTCAAAGACTTCATAGACCAATTTTATCACCCAGTGTTTTTCATGTTGAACAACAACACAAAACCAAGAATCAATGAATAAATTTAGAGAATCATGCACCTTTTTGATCTATCTAAGACATGGGATTGATATTTATACCAAAACCACATAGAAATAAGAGTGTATGGATGTGATATGCCACCTTAGATATTTCCCAAATACCTCCCCGTGAGCATATTTTCACTAGAATACATAAGACAAATGGTGAATTCATATGACATCCACTTTGTTGCAGTAAAGAAGAAGAAAAAATTCATATCAATACCCATATTGGGCCTTTCATCTACAGCAACAGATCAATAGGATAAGAGGAAGATAACCTCTTGAAATAGATGAGGTTTACTCATAGTTCATCTTGGGCTCATGGACCATTTGGTTTCATCTCAGAGCTTAGAGTCAAACAAAGGAGCACTCCTTATGCTCACACATAGAAGAAAGAAGTGGAGAAGTATATGAACCAAACAGAATGGAAAGAAAACACATTTCTAGAAACAAAGGAACAACCTTCCCCTGTCATTGCTTCACATACCAACACACCTCAAAATAAAACAGAGAAGAGAGAAATAAAAAATGTTTCTCCTTCAGTCATAGAGGTATCAGCCGAAGACTTCCAAGTGTACAGAAAGAAGGCCAAGACTAGTCATGTACCAGATTTGCTCAAGGAAGGAGAAATGCAGTCCACCATAGTCATGGAGGGAACACACTTTTCAGTTGTTTTAGAGATTCAATTCATAGTGTCTACATCATGACCAACATCTCAAAGACAAATAGACACTACTTTTATAGCTGAATCATCTCATGAGAAAACAGAGTCAAATATTTTTGACAAGTACAAATAGATCAAGCAAAGAAATGAGCTCCTCAACAACAACACTTATGCTCAGTTCTGGAAGCAGACCTCCATTGCTCAACATAGGTTTTTGTCAACATTTAACACAGAGAGAGGAATAATGCAAATGGAATTCTTGCAAGCACAAGTTCCTCATCCTAAAACAGTTGCAGACTACATGAAGACTTCCTTTGCGTTTGATGTAAAGGATGTCCATCCAGTGGAACAGATGGATATGCATAGGAAGAAAGGAGAGATGATATTATCTAACTTGAAAAAAACCTCAATGACTGATTCAAAGTTGCAGGTATCCCTGAAGAACATTCAGTCTGAATTGAAGCTAGAAAAAATCTCTTCTTTGGCAAAGACAACAAAATCAAATCACTAGAATAATTGCTGATGAAGATTGGGTATTTCCCAACAAATGTCAAGGAAGAAGAGTTATTGAAAAAGAATAATTATGATATAGAATCTCTGAGAAAGTATTTGAAGCTTCCATCTATAGAATATTCACAAGCCAAAGAAGTGGTAAAGACTGAAGGCCACAAAGAAGAAATGTTGAAGCTTATCATGGAACAAAATGCACATATAAGAGAAATGGAAAAATAAATGGATAACTGATAAAGGAAAAGGAACATAATGTGAATATGGCCATGATCCCAGTGGAGGTAGTGCCTCTGATAGGAATTAGAACAACAAAAGCATCCACATCAACAAAAATTCCATCAACAATCCTATTACAAGTTTTAGATGCATCTGACAAACTTGTAAAATCCATGGAAGACATGTCCATCCAAGGGGAAGAGATAAAAAAACTACAGGAAGAGATAAATAAATTGCAGGAGTTGAAGTCAATGTTCCAAGCTAGTCACCAGGTAGATATGCATAAGTATCAAAGGCTTAGTCAACAATTACAACAACTGCAAAAAAAGACTATCATGGAAAAAACCATAGCCCAAGCTATGGAAAATATTTGGGTAGATATCAACAATTCAATGTCATAAATATGGCCATACATATAGATTATCTTCGAGAAACATGAGTTAGTACAGAATTCCATAGGAGCAATTGAGATCATCAAGGAAGAGTTAGGAGAAAGGCCCACCGAGGCCAGTGAACTTATCAGATTTATGAACTCCAAAAACAAGCAGAAGTTAGAAGAAATATAAATTGAGGACATAACATATACCATCCTTGAGATCAAGAAGGACATGACCAAGAAAGGATTGATGTTTAATCTAGAAGAAAAGGCCCAAGTGATGGACATATGTGTGCATATATTTTTTAGTAAGTTGGAAGCTCTACATAAGAAAGGTATTCCTGGATTATTAATACTAAATGACAAACTAATCACTCTATCTGATTACAAACAAAATATAAGTGTAGTGGAAAAGGACAGATCAAAGTTTGTAGGGATATAGGGAAACATTACTGGTAAATATTTCCTAGATACATTACAGTTGGACTTGAATATTCAGCATGAGATTAAACACATATTCATCACCAAGCCTACTTTTTCTAAGTATACTGAAATGGATGAGATATACATGAAATTACTAAATATTTCCATCCCAGGTAAAAAGAGATGGGAAGAACTATGTGCACTACTTGTGTAGATACAATTTTGTTTTTCTAGTTAGCATGGAGCAGCCAACCAAAGTCAAAGAGATGAGTCACCAACCACTTCCACCAAATCAGCATAAAGGATCTGAGCAAATCAACAAATCCCTATATTTTGTGTTTTAGAGATATAGTTAGTTAGACATTCCTCCATAATATTCTGATCATTTATGAAAGGATTTGATGTAAATAGTTTTATAAATACTTCTCCCTTCGAAGTATTATGGGTTGATTTTTTCACCCAGGAGCTATTGTGTAATTTTTCAAAGGATTGACCAGTAATAAAATAGGATTATTCACTGGATTCTTGTGTCAGAATGTTGGTGATGTATTTCTCTCTTTGTTAAATGTTTTATCATTCTTTGTAATCATTTTATGTATTTCCCATTGTAATCATTAAAATAAATTCAAAAGAATATAATTTATTTCATATACTTTGTCTCTAGTTTTTTAATGATCTGTATGTTTTTCATTTGAAACTGAGTAATCTTTAGAGGGGCTTAGTGGGACCCTATGGGTTTTCATAGAACTTATACCTTAAGAGAAAAAGGGGCCTGTGTAAATCGATTTGGGTTCCAGCAGGGGGGGCGAAGATCTATTTCAGATCATTCTTTTGAACGATCCTAAAGAGAGGGGGTCTGCATCAAGTGGTATTAGAGCCTAGGAAAAGGTTTTTTCTGATACCATCAAGTGGTATAGTAACTTAATTTCACCTGTATACAACAGGCGAAGGAGGAGACAAAGTGCAAATGTTCTGTGAAGGATTGTTGCAAGTTCACAACATTTAGTAGACTTCCCAAGAGGGAAGGAAGAGGAGGAATATGGCTACTGAAGGCCAAAAGAGTTGTCAAGGAAAGGAACACTAGCATAAAACAAAGGTAGAGATGGATAAATATCTCAAGGAGTTAAGATAAGAGATCAACAGGCTAATGTTGAAGATGAAGCAAGAATACCAGGTGCATTGGAAGTATGAATGGCCAATGAAGAAGAAAGAAAAATGTCCTATCCAAAATTTGTTGGCCTGAAGGCAACAACAGGTGTTGAGGAGGTGGCTGGGGGAATATGAAACCCTCAGTGACAAAGAGAAAGTGGTTTACATTTGTGAAACCATGAGTGGAAAGACCCTCAATAATGAGAAGGAGAAGAGATCAGTTGATCTCATGAACTACCAGGAGGACAATGATGAAAGTTAAAATTGCTAGGTGGGAAATGAGAAGAGATCAACAATTAATCTCATAGACTTCCAGGAGGGCAGAAGTGGAATCCCAGATTGAAAGGTGGGCAAGGGAGAAGAGAGGAACTCAACTAAGAGTTCATATAATCAAGGAGTTCTTATGGAAGTGGATCAGAGGAGTGTTTTGATCATTGGTGGAATTATTCCTGCCAATTAGCCCAATAGAGGCCAATGCACAAATTTCAGGTTCATCAGTAGAAAGACAACAAATTAAGAATTTCATAAAGGAGATGAAGGAGAAGGCAACATATTCCGCCCCATCATAAGAAGAGGAGAATTCATGTGCATTGCTCACTCAATGGGATATGGACTTGAAGTTACTGGAGGATTGGGTGAACAATCTAGGACTAGAGAAGGAATGCCATGATGCAGTCATACCAAGAGAAGAGGAATTCCATCCTAAGGAGAAGCTGGAGGAAGATGGAGATGTACCAGCAGAGGAACTAGAAGAAGTTGAGCTATAAGAGGAGATGGTTGGACAAAAGTCCAGTAAGCAAGCTGCAGAATCTAAATCTGCAAGGAAGTGATAAGTCAAGGCCAAAAAAGAATAAAACAACATGGAGATCAAGTTGATCTGCCCTTTGATAAGCATGAGGATATGAAACAACAAAGAAGACTGCCAAGGAGAATCCAACCAGCAGAGCAGCTGCAAGAGGAGATAGATGAGATAAGGAGGTTGATGTTGAGATCAACACAGGAATTTGTCAGTAGGAGGAGGATGAACATAGGAGGACCTACAATAGAAACATGGAAGAAGCAACAACAACAAAATACCAAAGGAGCAGGTGAACAACTCCAGAGATAATTTTGGGATTCAAGAGGATTTCAAAAATAGAGTAGAGGAGCTCATGATTTTACCAGCATTGGAGTATGATGTAGGAGCATCTCTCCACCTCAACAAGCGTCAACAATTCCGCACCTCAATAAGGGGAGAGGCACAAGCCCTCTCATTTTACTCCAATTTTTAAATTTTAAATGTAATATTAAAAGAAATTAAATGTTGTGAGGCTAGAAGAGGCAAGTTGATGCCTTTGTAGATGCAGTAGATAGAGAGGACTTTAATGAGGTCTAAATTGTACAGATCTCGAGCATCACCTCAGATATGAATTTTTCATGGTCATTCAATGTAATAAGCCTCAGTAGATAGGAATTGTAATGGTGATTAGACACCACTAGTGTAGTTGGAGGGAAAGACTCAATGAGTCTCCTCTTGTATAAAGAGTTTTAATGTATTCCCAGCAAAGGTTATTTAAAGTTGATGAAAAAACATTGCAAGCCAAGAGGAGAGAAGAGATGAGACTATGTTGTAGTACAAGATTTTGTGCACATATTGTAATTGGCATTCACATTAATAAAAAAGATAAGATTTCACTGTTTATGAGTTTCTCTATGGTGAATGTGTGTTTTATGAATGTCATTTGTGTGCTTATGTGTGAATATGTTGTAGATGTATGATATAGTTTCATCTGCATGTATAATATAGGCTTCTCTATATTTGTGAGTTTGTTGGATTATTTATGGGTTCTTTAGGCTAGTGCAAGAAGTGCACGACCGAGTATTGAGAACTATGTGAGCCAGTGCAAGGAGTGCATATCTGAATTTTATTTCTGAGTTCAAAGGAGAACATGACAAGTAGGTACACTAGGATAGTATCAAACTCAAGAGGAAACTGAAGGTTACCAAACACCTTGAAGGAGAAACTGTGTAGAGAAGGTGTAGAAGACATAGTTGTTGAATTCTCTGTAGAGCTCTTCGAGGTGGGCATTGAACGGGTGCAAGGAGTGCATAAGAGAACTTTGTTTTGAGTTCAGAGAGAGGAGTGTCAAGGAGAATACACTACAGAGTTGTTTAACACTCTGTGATATCAACAAGGAGTTCTTTGAGAAAGTGCAAGGAGTGCACATAACCAACAAGTTATGAAGTGTTGGATAAGTTGAAGAAAACATAATTGTTGAACACTATGTAGGAGATATCTGCAAGCGTGCCTTGAGAAGATGTGGGAAATGCATCAGTGAACCTGATGGACTCAGGATTCAGGAGAAGACCCATTCAAGGCATGCACTAGGCCAACACTTAGACCAGTGTTGAGGAGTTTTGAGGACTTCATATATGTAAGTGAAAAGTTGCATGTAGAGTGCAAGTGTGTGTCGGGGTCGAGGTCAACTTAAGGTTACAAAGCTCAAGGAGGGATAGGGTTCCCAGAAGCACAAGTTGAGACCCAAAAATCGAGTTCGTAGGAGAAGGTTCAAGGGACAAAACCTTTGAACACTTATAATTCTTCCAATTAGGGAGAAGGAAGAAGATCAGGAGTTGGAGCAACAACAACCATCAGATTAGTTGCAAGGAGGATATCTGGACCACTGAATTCTACATCCCGACAACCAAGGGAGCACATCAAGGAGAAGGATATATCCTAGCAATCATATATTGGTGTGAAGGACAAACATACATTGGATCCAGGTAAAGTGCACAAGACTTAAACCCTTTGTAAGCGCACAGGAGTAAGGACTCGTCGAAGTCCCGAAGTGGATTGGTACCGTCCATCATCAAGAGAGACATGTGGTGGGATATCTGAGACACCGAAGTGGAAGTGCTTGAGGATTTCTTAGACAAGCAGAGTGTGAGATCACCAAGGATCTTAATCCCAAAGCTCATCCTAGTTGTTGGTGTTGGGAGTGACACGTGTCAACAGATTTGAAACTCCGGGGAAAGGTCACTCTGGGAAATTTCAGTTGAGGAATGTGAAAAACTCCCGAAGCTCTAAAGGTCAGAGAAGATCCTAATTGTTGATCAGGATGAGACACATGGTGGAAGATCTGAGACTCTGGAGGAATTTCACTCTGGGATATTTCAGAAGCAGTGGTTGTAGAAAAGTAGAGTCTCAAAGTGGCGAAGTAAATATGGACTATTGGATCTAGAAGGGTATGTGGAGGAGATCCACGTACTTTAAGAAAAAACACTTCAGGGAAAATTCTGTGTTGAGTATCCAAAACTCCCGAAGCCCGAAGTAGCAGAGAAGATCTTAGACATTGATCGCTAGGAGGCACGTGGTGTTTGATCATGCAGTATGGAAGGTAGGAAATCCAAGAGACAGTGAGTGAAAAAAGGTGAAGAACTCCCAAAGTCATCGGGAGCCAGAGAAGATCTAGGTCGTTGATCATATATGGATAGGTGTCATTAGATCCCGAACTCCGGAGAATAAATAATATTTCAAAGGATTCAAAGTATGAAGGAGAAAGAAATATTGAAGGTCGAAGTCTGAAGTTTTTTTGATTTGTCGAATCAGGAGGGACATGTTTCAGAGGATCCCTCACTTTAGAGGTCATACACTTTGGAGGAAAGTGGATACTGGTGAAGCCAAAACTCTTGAAGGTTGAATTGTTTGATTCAATCGCAGTCATCGATCTGAGAAGGATGCATGTCATCATATATTGGAATCCGAAAGTGTGCATTCAGAAAAACAAAGGAGGAAGTGAAGTCGTTGACCATATTTTTTTTTATGCTCCAAAGGTAAGAGCCCATCCTAGCCGTCATTTGCTTGGACACGTGGTGCTATATATATCACTCCGATGATAGGACACTTCAAGGAAATTGCAGAGTAAATTCCTAAAGGTCACAAAGTCTCGAAGGCCGGAGTCAACAGGAGTCATTGATGAATGGAGGGAAACATGGAGCGTGGATATTTACTCCAGGGAATAGTCACTCTCGAAGAAGTAAAGTGTGAAGGAAAGAGGACTCCTGAAGTCCGAAGTCATGAAGTCATCTCAACCGTCCATTGGGGAGGGACGCATGGCACAATATCTATCAGTTCGGAGAAAAGTCACTCCCGAAGAAAGTGAATTTTTTTGGAGCCATAACTCCTGAAGGCCGGAGTGTTGGAGTTCATCAAAGTCATCTGTCAGCAAAGGATAGGTGTCTAGAGATCCTTCACTTCAGAGGACATCCACTTCAGAGGAAGTGGGGTCGTGTGGATTGGAAACTCCTGGAGGGTGAAGCATCAAAGCCAATCATGACCATTGAATAGAGGAGGATACATGTCACCATATCGACCACTTTGAAGGTTGATCCTTCAGAGAATTTTCTAGTGGAGAATCGGTCAAAGCCAAAATAGATCTGAGCCATTGGATGCTGAGGACACTCATCATCGGATTGTAAACTTCAGAGGTTTATCACTCTAGAGGTTTTGTGGAGATGTGGTTCATAATTTCCTGAAGCATTGGAGCTCGAATTTACTGTGGGTCATTGATCCCAAAGGGGAGCGTGAACCATTGATTGGAAAGGGGACACGTGGAGGATGAATGTTTAGTCATTAGAAAACTACTTCAAAGGATTTGTGGAGTGTGCATGTGGATTTAGTCGAAGCCTGAATTGTTGAAGGAGGAGACTAGGCCATAGATCCCAGCAAGGAACGAGGACCGTTGATCCCATTTATATGGTTTCATAGGACTGTGTCTCTCTTGGAGCACAACAAATGATAAAGGAGTTCACCCCTCTCTTGGGTTACATCCCCTGGTGTAGCTTCTAATGGATCTTTTATATTATTTTATCAAAGTCATAAAAAAAGTTCTTTACAATGCTCAAAATGCCAA
This sequence comes from Picea engelmannii, assembly GCA_009831015.1. Lineage (NCBI taxonomy): Eukaryota > Viridiplantae > Streptophyta > Pinopsida > Pinales > Pinaceae > Picea > Picea engelmannii. The sequence goes on along the minus strand of ML781871.1, from coordinate 217,635 downwards.
ATAGATGGCCCCAATGGCTCTAGAACCTCCAAAAACCCCTAGCTGGGCTCTTTCTGCACTTGGTTTGGCTAAAAAATGAAGAAGTTACACCTCTTGGAAGTTTTCCCCTTCAAGATTGTTGTACCTGCTCGCAAATTGCACCTTTTGTGTCTCTAACCCAACCTATGTGTGTTTTCCATGCCAAAACCCAGTACACGCAACAATCCCACAAAACGAGAGCAATTGTAGGACAATTTGTGTCGGCCCCCAATCCTCGGTGGAGAACCTGATCATATGGCTCAATGTGGCCAACGACATAATTATTGGTGTGCCTGTCGACTAGATCCTTTGCGCAAAGGTGTGGTCGTATGGCATGGTTATATGGCACCATTTCTGTGCCTTACAGGTTAAACAATCATGGGTCAATAGATCTGTGCCAAAGGTCATGTCAAACAAGCGTATGGTGTATGCTCTCGAGATATACAATGGAGGATTCTGCGTGCTCCATCGTTGAATGAACCTACGTATGGTGTATTATAGACCGAGGGTTGGAGCCTAACCCTGGCCTTTTACTTCGTCGATCGAACATTTATTTTAATTCAAGTAAATTGTAAATGGTATATGGTTAATAACTATTGCATAGGCAGGTTGGTGGCCCGACCTATGCAGATACTTTGTCACTGCCCATAAGGTTGAGAGTTTGACCCTCACAAAGTACCCCAATTTTATATCAACTAGATGGGTGCCATGTGGCAGCCCATGACTTGGCCATGTGGCACCATATCACCTTCCCCTAATATGACAGGCGTTATCCATCTATTGGTCCTCATACCTTGCCACATAGCCTTCCCAATCAACATGCCAACTCAGCACTCTGCACAATGTCCCGTCCATGTCACCTGCCATGTGTGGGTCCATACCCTTCCATGTCAGCACTGTATGGACTGTACAATCAACACAATTTTATCTATTTGGAAAAAGGGAAAGAACACAATATCTCACTCATACAACATCTTTTTGAACCTGTTCAAGTTGCGTTGGGATCGTGAGGACGAGGCCTACACACGTGTCTATTTTGAACCAATTTCGATCACTTTGATTTTTAAGAAAAATTTGATCCCCTAGATCACACCTCCCCATTGGGAATATTTTGGACCTCTAAATGACTAATTTTAGTTAATATGAAGATGACGGTACAATTTCCTCACCTTTCCAACCTCATTTCATCTAGCCTTGCTTGGATTTGGTCCTTTAAGACCAACACAAAACTTGTCGTGTCTTGTCATGTACTTGTCTTGTCTCTTTTCCAACTGTTCTTGAATGGTTTGATGCACAAAATGAACTTGTTCAATAAACTTCTTGGCCTTGTCAACGTCACTATGACCATCAATAGCCACATCTTTCCCAAAGATAAAATCTAAAGGGGATTTTGGAAAATAGCCAAAACATGCTTCAAATGGAGGTGTCTAAGACAATGAACACTTAACCCAGTTATAAGCATGCTAAAAGTAGTGTAGATGCTCATCCCAAAACTTAGGATTCTTTCTTTGCAAACTAACCACCATCTTTCCTACACCAAAATGGCCAGCAAAAAGAGAATAATGTGCTTCCCTTATCATGTTGACTCCTTCCCCCTGTAAAAAACATATATTGCCAAGATACAAAAGTTTACCATTCACATAGGAATCCAACTCCTCAACTTGGTTAGTATGACACAAAGTTGCATAAACATCTTTGAAAATAGTATCTAAAGCATATTGTTCAACATAACTCTCATGCATGATAGGATTATGCCTAAAAATAATTGGAGCACTAACAATAGGCCTAGTAAGCATATCAACAACTTTGTCATAAATGTATTTCTTATACCTTATCACCAAGTGGAATACATAGATTGTCAAGGCATGGAATGGGACTTTCTTTTCTTTCAAATATTTTTTCCATGTCTCTCCTTCAACAATCCCATTCGTAGTCTTGTTCAAGGCTCTAAAATCTACCCACATACCCCATATACAATCTTTCTTTTGTACCAAATCAATTGGTGACCTGCATGGTGACGTGCTTGGTTTGATGACCCATTTGTCAAGAAACTCTTGGGCTTGATTTATGATTTCAACATTCTCCATGATTGACATCCTGCACATGTCAATGTTTGGAAGAGGACCATCTTGTTGGAATCGAATCTCATGTTGGATACCCCTTTTAGGAGTCAATCCCTTTGGTTCCTAAAACATCTCAACATTTTCATTAACAACCTCATATACATCAGATTGTAACTTTGCATCACATCCTTGGAAATCTTCTTCTTCCTCATTGTCTTTGGGTTTAATCATCAAAAGTACAAGGTTCTTACTAGCATTGACTAATCTTTTCATTTTTCTAGCATTTGTAAGTGAAAAAATCATCTTCTTTGTATGTGCTCTAACAATGTACTCAACTCCATTTTTGAACAAATGATATTTGTTGTCATGTCGATGAAAAATGGATCTGCTATCATATAAATTTGGGCTTTCCAACACAATACCACAAATATCCGATGGAACAACATCAAGCTCTACCACATCTATATAGTTTGTAGTGATGGAAAATCTAAGTTTACACCTTTTCACATGCAATTTGGAATTGTCACATCTCCATCCTAGACGGTAAGGTTTAGGATGTGGAGTAGTTTCCAAATTCAATTTCTTGACAGTGTCTTCAGAAATGAGGTTTTCTTGTGATCCTGTATCAAATAGAGTATCTATATTGGTATGTTTTGAATTTACCCTTATGTGAAACAACTATATTCTCTCTTTTTCATGTTGAGTTACATTAAGGATACTACTACTTGAAGAACTAGTACTTTGTTGTTAGCAACATACGATTTCGTTATTTGAACAAGAAATTTCACTTCCTATAGTTTCCTTCACCTCATCTTGTAAATATTATCTTTTGAGACGATTACTAGATCTAGCAAAGATATTCATTAATTATTTAAAGTTTGCATTTTCATTTTGTTTTCAAGATTGATTGATCACTGAAAGAATGAATCAATACATGAAAACCTAGCTTGGTATTATTTTTATTTCTTATATAAGGTTTTCTTTTAAGAGTCATCATGCTTATATCCAATATTTGAATGACTCATTTTTGAATGTTTTGGGGTGTTGATATAATTATATGGTTAGAAGATTTGCGTTTAATTTATGAGGAGTTTTATTTTAAAATATTTTTGAACCCTTTGCAAACACTATGGTTGTGATGATAGTCATGGAAATTAATGCGCAGCTACCACACTCTGTACTTGAATTATCTTGCTGGCATAGTGAATTAATGAACCTATCATTTCGGGTATAAGTTGTCAAATTTGTATGAAAAACCCTTGATGTTCATGCTATGATAACACATAACCTTCATTATGGTTTGTTCCCCTTCATCTATTCGGATTTGTTCCTATTTCTCTTACCATCCGAACCCAAAACTATTTCTGAGTCACCCCTGTTACATACAAGTCACATTCGTAATGGTCCCTGTTGTGCGTTTGGAGCCCAATGGTTGTCAGGCATTGCTATCACATGACGATGAAGTCAACAATTTAAAAATTCAAGGCTGGGATGCCTTCCTTAGAAGGTTTGAAGGCCATAACCTTTAGGTAGCGAGGGATTTTGCACAGAATTTCGATGGGTACAGAGCGAACGTTGGTATTGATACCCAGTTGGAGGTAACCGAGGAGTTTTTGAGTGAAGCCATAGGACTACCATCCACCAGCGAGAAATGGTTCAAAAACTCAAAAATTCAAGAAGTACCTTGGAGCCTCTTCATGACCTCTAGGAAAATCAATATATGCAAAAAAAGTATCCCTATTTATTTGGTTAATATAGGTGGCATGGCCTTCTGTTAATCCTCAAAAAATTTGTGACCTATGAGGGTCGTTATGGTTTATTTTTCCTCTATCATATATGACTATTGATGCATTTCATGGGTTTCAAATTGAACATGCCTTTCTATCTGTTGAGAAGCCTCTACAAAATGTCTAAAAGGTATAAGAGATAGAGCCTCGACTCTAGTCATTTCCACCACGACTTGATTAAAATTATTTTGATTCACCATTTGAAAACTATGGGCCACTGCTGGGAGGGATTTTTAACATGAAATGGTTTTCTTATGGTCGTTCCTATTGAAATCCCTAATTTGGATGAGCCATTGATAAAAAAACAACTTGACATCCCAATTAATGAACCAGGCTCTCTTAACAGAAACCCTCTAGATGAGACAAGGCCAAGTCAATCTTCACATGAGCAAAAGGTTGTTGAGTCTGAGTTAGCTAAACCTCTTGTGCCTAATTTTGATGTTGTTAATAGTGTTACTATGAAGCCCGATGTAAAAAAATATTGTAAACAAATGAAGCAAAAAAACACAACCCTAGGGTTTAAAAAAAAAAGATCAGGTCATCTTATTTTGAGGAATCGAAATGACGCTCATTTGAGCTCGATCATCTCGATTGAGGTCAATGAGGTCTCATATTCCGAAATTTAAGATTTCCTGTCTTTGGAAGACCTGGAATGTTAAATATTTGATCTTGTCGAAACCTATGACTTTGTTACAAGTCTGCCACCATGTCTGAGGGGTAAGGAGGGTATTTCTGGTATTGGGTTTTCTCAAGGGAAACTAGCAGGTGAAGCTGATACAACCATGCTTGACCACAAGCTTCACCAACAGGTCGTCGCTTCAGTACATTGTGACATTTGTCTGAACTGGATTGAACAATATTACACTGATATTCCCATCCTTCAAGCTCAGATTAAAACACTCACAGCTCAAAGTGAATTACTAAGAAAGGAAAATCTCAACCTCAGAGCAAACACAAAGAGACAAGTAAAACGCCTCAAGAGGACAGGTAACATAGTGATAAAAAATGCAAATAGTGTTAAAGCCATAAGCAATTATGAGCTACCATGATCCATCTTTAGTCATTGGTTGAAATGGTAAAATGTGTTTCCCTCTTATTACATTCGTGTTATCTATTTGAATCGAATAAGTTTGAAATTAGATTTGGTTTGCTAAGATAATACTTGCTACATAATCTTTCGATTATGTAGCCAAGTCATTTTTAATAAAAAAATAGTAATTAGTTGTTAATAACTTATCTAACTTATTCTTGTTTCACTTTCATGATATGGTAGATCATGATGTTGATCATCTGAGAGAAACATGTTCGATTTTTCATTTATATGACTAGTATTTCTTTTCTATTTATTTTGTAAAAGAAACTTTTATTTTTTTGAAAAGAACAAACTCAGTTATGAGTGGTTGTAGGTCCTCTATTTTTGTAATATTTTGATCTCGTGAGATCCTATCCTATCCTAAGTGGTAGGAAGATGAGATTTCAAAACACTTTAAATACTCTGCATTTTGTAAGTGAAGGAGATATTCACCTGGAACAAATTATGTACAAATGACTTACATAACTTAATGGAACAGCTTGTAGCAATTCTAATCTATGTTCTGTCTCTTTTATTTTGGAAAACTAAATGTGTTGTGTAGCTTTAGTCTCCATGAGATGTGATTTTCCATTTTATTTTATATTTTAAATGTTGTCTTTAATTTGTTGTTTCAAATCATTATTGCTATGACCATCATATAAATTTTAGAATCATGATCTTTATCTAATGTTAGTTGATTGATAACATGAACATTTTACATTAAGATTTATATTACATGTGATTGTTCATAATTATAAGATCATAGTGTATACATGTCTATTATTTTGTTCTCATATACTGGCTATCGACAAACATCTGGAGTTTGTTCCAGAGGCATCATCATAAGCCTGTCATAATTTTTTCTGGCAGACAGAACAACTGTAATATTGGATTGTACATAAGACATAGACATGATATAAAACTTAGGTTATCTTTATTTTAATGCATTTTGGTTTATTTTCCTATTAGTGAAACAAGAAAGTTTTATATTGGCTTTGACCATCGGTACATTCTTGTTTCATAACTTAGTTAATTCAAGTTTTATTAGATTTATAATAAAAAAATAGAAAATACAAAAATGTGCTTTATTTATCTGCTTCTGAAAACAATTACTTTTACATTCATTTTGCAAAGCTTTCATTAAAACTTGCAACTCATAAATTCTGTGTATAAGAGATATATTCATGTTTTTCTTTTTTTTTAATACATTTGTAAATAATTATATTAAAGTTCATAGGTTATTATGGTTTTAGTATTAGTTAGTTTATCTATTTTATTTTAGGACCCTGGATTGGATAACAGATCCATTAAACTCGTCAGAATAGGTTACAACAAACGGCTTGGGTTATTTAGACAACCCCAGACCAGACCTATTCTTCCAGTTGATGGCATGTCAAATTTTCCCATCAACAAATGGCGCTAGAAGGAGGGCCTAAATTCAATTGATGGCATGTGAAAGTCACAAGACTCCTCCCCCACACACTCACTCCCCTAGCGTAATGTGTAGTCACTCAGACAACAACATTACACTTGAAACAACAACTACCTCAAACGATAATACTAAGTTTCTCGTTGAACCAATAAAACCAACCCCTCAAGGAGCTAACATCCAAGAAATTGTTCGTCGATTACTCATAAGGACACAGGGTTCCTTGGCCCGTATCAGACAACCTGGAAGGCCACTTAAATTTTGAAATTTTTATTAGGAATGTACATAATTGCATGGTAGATTCTAGCGCATCATCAAATGTGATGCCTTTATCTATTTGTTAAAAAATCAATGAAGAAGTTCAACCTTCCAACCTCAAAATTATTCAGCTTGATCGGACGAACGTTAAGGTAATCGGTGAAATTAAGAATGTTATGGTTAGGTTATCTTCTAATCCTAAGGTTCACCAAATTATTGACATCATTGTTGTTGACATCCCTGAAATCTATGGTTTGTTTTTAAGCAGGGACTTGTCCGAACAAATGCATGGTTACTTTGCCACAAATATGAGGGTCTCATTTGTGGCTTCCAGAAAATGAAAAGCCCAATAAAATTAGGATAAATCATGAACACTATCTCAAGCACACCATGACAGATCTAAATGATGAAAATGAACCTTTTACCGCATCTACTAATTCATTTGAAATGCAGGGAATGAATACCTTCTTTGGTAACTTCATGAACAAAATTTCCCCTATCACTAATCCAGGTCAACAATCAGATATTATGACCTATACTCAATCATCGGGTTTTCCAAGTGTGAAAAACACTACTGATGAAGCTCAGATCTGGTCGTTGTAATTTGATGGATCCAAATCCAAAGAAGGAGTCAGTGCATGATGTGTACTCATATATCCTGTAGGTAATAATACTTTCATTGCCTGTCAATTAGAATTCGAGTGCACTAATAACACCGCCCAATATGAAGCACTTTTACAAGGGCTTAGGAAAGCTTTAGATATGGACGTACTAAATTTAATGGTATTCGGTGATTCAGAGATCATGGTTTGAAAAGTAAGGAATGTCATACATTGCTTATTACCACATCTGAAAAGTTACCAAACTGAGGTATGGAGTTTAATGCAATTTTTTTTAGCATTTAACATAAATTCCATTCCTAGACTAAGTAATTCAGAGGCTGATTTATTGGCTAATGTCGCTTATAAACTATTTCCTGTAGAAGATCTTTCTCCTAATGCATTTTCGATTGAATTTTTTTTAGGTAGTCGATCGTGGACAACATCACCAATTGGAGAGTGTTCAACGATGAACAACAAATCATCAACTTCTTACATATGGAGGAAACCTTCCAAGGTGTAGTCATCGATGAAGGAACTCACGATGAAAACCTCTACAACTTCATGGTAATATCAAATCCTAGATCTCCTAAAACAACATCTGATATGGTAAACTCTATTCCTAGATCCATTGTAATACTATAGAGGTTTTATGACTTTCATGATAAGTTTAGAGGGTCAGTTAATTGTAAAATGAACAGTTTTTATTTGACTTATGAGACGGTAAATTTAGGGACTGAGGAAAATCCTCAAAATATTAATTTGGGAATGGGATGCTCCAAGCAAGAACGATCTTCCTTTATAATTTTTTTTAAAGAATTTAAAGACATTTTTACCTAGACATATGATGATTTGAAAATATTTGAGCCTAATATAATACAACATGTCATCCCCATGAAACTTCAAACTCATCCTTTTTATATGAAATTAAGAAAGATGCACCCCGAATTAGAATCCACTGTCAAGAAAGAACTGAATAAATTACTAAATGCAAAGATAATTTTCTTTGTGAGACACACACAATGGGTGTCTAATCTAGTTCCTGTTAGGAAGAAAAGTGGTGAAATTTGACTCTGTGTCGACTTTCGTAACTTGAACCGAGTGTCTGATAAAGATAATTATCTTGTTCCTCCATGGAACAAATCCTTCAACAGGTATCTGGTTCAGAAAGACTATCTCTGTTAGATGTTTTTTTGGGGTATAACTAGGTCCTCATGTGCCCCCCAGAGCAACTCAAGACCGCTTTTCGTACCCCATGGGGAACTTATGCCTACATGAAGATTCCTTTTGGGATTATAAATGTCAGGGCCACTTTCCAGAGAGCAATGGACATTGCTTTTAGTGGTCTCATAAATCAATCAATAATGTTCTATCTTGACGGCGTTACCATTTTCTCTAAAATCAAGAAAGGTCACTTGTCTCACCTTAGGGTTCTCCTAGAATGATGTCGCAAGTATGGCATATCTCTCAACCCTAAGAAATAAGTCTTTGCAGTAGAGCAAGGAAAACTACTTGGGTTTATAGTGTCCAAAGACAAAATAATTATTGACCCAAAAAGAACCCAAGCTATTGCTAAACTATCCCCTCCCTCTTCTAAAAAATCTATGCAATCCTTTTTAGGAAAGATTAATTTCGTCAGAAGATTTGTCCCAAGTTTCTCATAAATGGTAAGGCTTGTAAAAAATTTAATTAAAAATGATGTTCAGTATTGTTGGGGACCCCAAGAAAGTCAAGATTTTGATTCTATTAGAAAAGCAATAGTAGAATCTCTTTCCTTGATGAGCCCCAATTTTTCCCAAGATTTCACTAATTACACTTTCGCCTCCAACCAATCTTATGTTGTTGTGTTAAAACAAAAGAATGTTGAAAGCAATGAAATACCCATTGCCTTCATGAGCTCATATTTTAAAGGGGTGGAGCTGAATTACCCAGCTGTATATCAACAGGCGTATGTTTTTTTTAAAGCAGTGAAACACTTCCGGTCATACCTACTGAAATCTAGAACTAAAGCCATCGTTCCTTACCCTCCTGTAAAAAACTTGTTAGTTCAAAAGGAATTGGGTGGAAAACAGGAAAATTATATGACATCATTACAAGAATACGAATTTGAAATAACTCTTGCACAAATTGTTAGACATCAAGGCCTATGCAAACTAGTGGTTGATTTAGTTGAAGGACAAGAAAGTCAAATTAACATCTCAATTGTAAATCAACAAAACAAGAAACAAATCAATTGTACACAAGTTATGTAATATACCAGATATAAAATGTATGCAGAACAGAAATAAAATGCTAGAAATGGTAGAATAACAACAATATAACCAGAACATTCACCACAATAACATTGAAATGATAAGAGAACAATAACAGAAATAGCACTTTGAATTTGAAAGCAATGTTCACGGGCCTCTTCGAGGGGGCAACCTCCAGTTGAGAAGAGATCTATTACAATAATATCCAAGCTTGGGTTCTCATACCCTTGACTCCTATTTATACTAAAAATAAGCATCTAGAGGAAGATCCTTCTAGAAGCAGAATCTTCTATTAGGTCTTCTTACATCCACCTTATTCTATTTTATTGAAAGGCCTTATTAATATTGACCTTTATTACATCTGAATATATTGTTCTACCTATGTGTGGGTTAGGACCCTAACATGTCCACCCCATTAAAAATAGCCTTGTCCTCCAAGCACTTGTTGTCAACTTTCGTTTGGCCATCAATATGGGGATGATAAGTTGTGCTGAGATGCAATACGGTGCCTTGTATCTTGAATAGTTCTTGCCAAAAATTTCTTGTGAAAGTTGGGTCACGATAAAAAATAATACAGTGCAACATTCCATAAAGCTTGAAGACCTGATCCATGAAAATTTGATCCACTGTGGATGTTGTAAATGGGTGTTGAAGGGTGCAAAAATGAGCATACTTGGAAAGGCGATCAACAACCACCATGATGACTGATTTATTTCCCAATTTGGGTAAGCCAATAGTAAAATCCATAAGGATATCCTTCCAAATAGCAGGTGGAATCGGGAGAGGTTGTAGTGTTCCCAAAGATTTGAATGTTTCTCCCTTGTTGCATTGACATACATCACATTCAGTGACAAAATTACGAATTTCATGTTTCATACCATCCTAGAAAAAGGAATGTTTGACCCTATCATAGGTTTTGGTGAACCCAAAGTGCCCTATTGTGGGTGTAGCATGAAGCTCAGAAAGTACTGTGGATTTAAGCTTTGATTGTTTACTTAAATACAAATGACCTTTGTATCAAAGTTCATCATGGAGCCAAGAGTACCCTGAGGAAGCTGGAGCATTGGACCGCAATTGTTGGTTCAACTGTGAACTTTTGGGATCTTGTACCCATTCCCAGTGAACGGCTTGGAGCCAATCTAGGACAATGAATGAAAGAGAAAAAAAGCGATCCTTTATCTTCATATTTGTGGGAAAGTGCATCCGCAACCACATTGTCTTTGAATTTCTTGTAAATTATCTCATAATCATATCCAAAGAGCTTAGTCACCCATTTTTGTTGTTCTGGGGAGGAAATGTGTTGTTCCAAAAAATACTTGAGGCTTTGAAGGTCTGTCTTAATTTGGAAATGTTGCCCCAATAGATAAGGGCACCACATATCAACAACATGCAAAATAACCAACATTTCCTTTTCATAAATGGATTTGCCTAGATTTCTTTCAGATAGTTTCTTGCTGGTAAAGGCCAAAGGTCGACCCTCTTACATAAGGACAACACCAATTCCTTTCCCTAAGGCATCACATTCCAACACAAAGGTATTTATGAAATCAAGAAGGGCAAGGACTGGAGTGGTGCACATAGCCATCTTCAAGGTGTGAAAATATTGAGCAACGACTAGAGTCCAAGTGAAAGAGTTATTTTTTAGGAGAGCAGTGAGAGGTGATGCAATCTTCCCATAATTCTTAACAAACTTGTAATAATAGCCCGTTAAGCCTAGAAATCCATGAAATCTCTTAAGAGTCTTTGGGTGAGGCCAGTCTTGCATAGCTTCAATCTTTTTAGGATCCACCATGATGCCATCCTTGCCAACCAGATGACCCAAGTATTCTACTTCTGAGGCGCCAAAAGAACATTTAAACTATTTCAGGAAAAGTTGGTGTTGAGAGAGTAGATGGAGAACTCGATCCACATGAGGAAGATGGTCTGTCTAGGTTTTGCTATAGATGATGATATCATCAAAGAAAACTAAGACAAAATGGCAGAGAAAAGGATGGAAGACATGATTCATGAGGCTTTGGAAGGTGGAGGGGGCATTACACAAGCCAAAGGGCATGACCAAAAACTCATAGTGGCCCTCATGAGTTCTAAAGGTAGTCTTGGGAATGTCTGCCTCTTTCAAACGTATCTAGTGGTAGCCCGAACGAAGATCCAGTTTAGTGAAGAATTGGGAACCACTCAATTCATCCAGGATGTCATCAATGATAGGAATGGGGAATTTGTCTTTGATGGTAAGTTTTTTGAGTGCATGGAAGTCATGACACATTCACCAAGAACCTTATTTCTTTAGGACCATGACCATAAGAGAATATTAGGGGCTCATACTAGGGTGGATAACACCTGCATTAAGGATTTCTTGGACCATTTTTTCAATTTCATTTTTTTGGTAAAAGGGGTGATGATACAAACAGATATTGAGAGGAAGGCTTCCGAGTACAAGGGGAATGGAATTATCATGAACATCATGGGAAGGAGGGATTCCTTGAGGAGTGGAAAAAACCAATTGATGTTTAGAAAGGATGGCTTGGAGGTCTTGCGGGACCGAGGGTGTCTTTGTTGCTTGTATGGCATGGAGTTGGTTGATAACACCAGAATGACCTTTTTTGAGAAGCTTTTCCATGTGATGGGAACTAATGATCTCATGTAAACCAGTGGTGATGCCTTGGAACCTATATTGGTGGCCTTCCTGGTCGAATTTCATGGTTAATTATTTAAAATCCATGAGAAAGGGACCCAAAGTCCTTATCCATTCTGCACCCAACACAATGTCACAACCTCCCATGTCGATAAAAAACATATGGGATTTCAGGTGGTAGTCACCAATTTGGAGATGCACATTTTCACAACGCCCTCCACATTTCATGGAACCACCATTGGCAAGCATGATTTGGAAATTTTTGATGGCATGGATGTAGCAATGAGTTTCTTGGGAAATGCAGTGATGAATAAAATTATGGGTGCTACCATGATCAACCAGAATAATGACCTTTCGATGCTTGATGTAATCGATTAGCTTGAGGGTTTGGGGAGTGGAGAAGCCAGTGAGAGCATTGAGGGAAATGACCGGTTCTACCTCGGGAGGGTCTGAGGGAGGGGTTATGTCAGTGGATTCAGGTGACTCAGTTACAAGGGGAGTTTCTACATCCTCTTCCAAAATATCCTTGGAGATGACCATAAAAATGTTTTGTTCTTTACACTTGTGGCCCGGGAAATATCTGTCATCACAGTTATAACAAAGGCCTTTGAGTTGGCATTCAACCATTTCATCCCTGGTCGATTTTTGGATCTTTAGTGGAGTAGAGGGAGTAGTGGGATTTATTGGTTTAGGTAGAGGCATAAAGGAGGGTTTTTGGTTGTGAGAGGATACCACTTGTTGTGCTTCTTTATCTCTTTTGGTAGCCTCCACCCAAATCTAAGGACAAGACATGAGGACATGGGCCTGAATCTCATCCTTGAGGTCGTTGATAAAACACTCTCGGAAAAAGGCATCAGACATGCCCTGTGTTCCAAAAGCCAGGCGCTCAAAGGAAGCTATAAAGTCTTCCACTGTTCCTAATTGTTTCATCTTTGTCAAATGGACCAAATGGTTAGTCTCAGTTTCAAAGCATTCATAAATCTTTACCACAAAGTGTGTCCAAGGAATATACCCTTGACGAGAAGTTTTTCTCCATTGCCACCATTGCCACCGTTCTTGATGTAGATGGATAACACCATGCCAGAGTTTGGCCAAGTCATCTGTAATTCCATATAAAGAGAAATAATGTTCCATTTGGGTTACCCAACCAGTGGGGTCCAAGCGATCAAATTTGGTCACATCCACCCACGGAAGGCATAGGTCACGTTGAAAGTGATGGCTCTGAAAGTTATTGGAATGAGAGGAATGGTCACCTTCAGGATGTGGAGGTGAGGAAGAGGAAGGGTTATCTATAGGGATATGCAGTTTGGTGCAAAGTGCCACAAAGACTGATTCAAGCTAGGTGGTGAGGTCTTGTTTGATTTCCTCCATTGAGGACTGCATGGTTGTATTGATGGTTGAAACATTGGCATTGAGTTGTTTCGATTCTTGTTGGGTTTCGAGGAGACCAGATTGCAAGGTGTTGAAGTGAGCTTCCAAGTCTTGGCTACGAGTATGGGCCATGAGGATAGGGGAACTGAAAAGGAGCGGGCAAGGTAATTTTTTTTCTCCGAAAAATGATATGGATGAATGTGATAAGGGCGAAGAGATGAATCTAATGAAATAGGTCTAATATATATATATATATATATATATATATATATATATATATATATATATTCTACGGAGTTATACTCCAGTCTGAAGAATACTACAGAGAGGAAATGCCCAAATGCTTAACCATAAATAAATGTGTATTTACTTGGCAACCTGAACACAATTTTACGGAAATAGATCTTGTATGTTTTAATTTGTTTATGTTTCTATCCCCAAGGATTAGGTATTCAAGGGTTCTATAGACAAGGGTTTTCCCTGTTCTATAGCTCTCTGATATACATGCGGGGTCCAACAGTAGTACTCAGCCCAATATCTCAGGGAACTAACTAAGGAGGATAGACTGTACCCTTAGTCATACTACCCGACTACCCAGGTACTAGAGAGTATCTTCCTGAAGGTTTTTCTTATTGACACTGTAGTAGCCAAGAGACTGATCAGTTTATCTAAAGAGGGCTTGAGGTAATCTAGGCCAATCCATACACAGGTGTTGTCTGATGTGCTACCACTCGAAGGGGTACCAACAAGGGTTACAAGGGTGGCCAATAGATGTGCGCTTAAGTACCACTTTTATTTCCTGCATGTATGAATCCCTCAACCATGGTTTTATGCACATAACGATAGATATATGTGGCTTAAAGACGTTGGAATATGTCTCTACCTTGAAAAAAAAATTAACCCACACTTTCTATTGAGGAAAGTGCTCTGATACCACTTATAATATACCAGATATAAAATGTATGTAGAACAAAAATAAAATGATAGAAATGGTATAATAACAACAATATAACTAGAACATTCACCACAATATCATTGAAATGATAAGAGAACAATAACAAAAATAGCACTTTGAATCTAAAAGCAATGTTCACGGGCCTCTTCGAGGGGGCAACCTCAAGTTGAGCAGAGATCTATTACAATAATATCCAATATGGGGTTCTCATACCCTCAACTCCTAATTATACTAAAAAGAAGCATCTAGAGGAAGATCCTTCTAAAAGTGGAATCTTCTATTAGGTCTTCTTTTATCCGCCTTATTCTATTTTATTGAAAGGCCTTATTAATATTGACCTTTATTACATCTGAATATATTGTTCTACCTATGTGCAGGTTAGGACCCTAACAATTTGTTGCTAATTCTTGGTATGATGATATTAATTTTTTTTTAACACAAGGATCTTCTCCCCACTATCTTGATCCTAAAAATAGAAGACCACTAATACTGAAATCTGCATCTTTCCAGTTAATAAATGATGTCTTATTTTGAAAGAAGTTTGATGGTGTTTTTTATGCATTGTTTGGAAAAAGATGAAGCAGAGAAAGTACTATATGAACTTCATGCAGGTGAGGCTGGTGGTAAATTTGGTGGAGACACCACCTCTCATAAGGTATTAAGAGTTGGGTACTATTCGCCCACATTATTTAAATATGCCCATGCGTTGTGTCATAAATGCACAATCTACTAGAAAGTTGTTGGACGAGTGAAAAAGGTAGCATTCCCTTTGCAACCTGTTACTATATATTCACCTTTTCAATAGTGGGGTCTTGACATCATAGGACCAATTAAACCTTCTTCCTCATAGTAGCACAAATATATCATTACAACAATGGATTATTTTACCAGATGGTCTGAAGCCACACCTTTGAAAGTGGTAAACACGAATTAGGTAGTATCCTTCCTTAATTTGCATATCATTACTCGATTCGACAATCCTAAATGTTTGGCCTTTGATAACGCATCTTATTTCTCATCCCTAGATATGAATGTGTTTTCTTTATAAAAAGGGATTAAATTGAAATATTCTGCCAGCTACTACCCCTAAGGAAATGGTCTAGCAGAATCAACAAACAAAAAATTGATCAACATCATTAAGAGGACAGTTTCTGAAAATCGGAAGAACTAGAATAATGCACTATTTAATGTACTCTGGGCTAATAGAGTGATACCAAAAACCTATGTTGGTAATTCCCCTTTCTTTCTCGTCTATGGGAGAGAAGAAATCCTACCTCCTCATGTTTTACTTCCATCTCTGCAATTATCACAGAAAGTCCAAGAAGAGGACTGCCCTCGTCTGGAAAGTCGAATTAATTCCTTATTAAAAATGGAGGAAGTAAGAGCACAAGCAAAGCAGAAGATGGATCAACATCAATATATTGTAAAACTATGGTTTGATTCAAACTCTTTTTCAGATAGGAACTTCGAGGTATGAGACTTGGTTCTCAAATGGGATAAACCGCACGAGGGAAAGGGGGAACACACCAATTTCTAGAATCTATGGTTAGGAACGCTTGTAATTGTTGAGAAACTAGGTCCTAGCTCTTTCCATTTGCACAATTTGGAGGGAACACCAGACACTTTCTCAGTGATTGGACAAGCTCTCAAAATATATTTCTCCTAATAATTCTAGATACATCTCTCTGTACATATTTTTCTGCTTTAATGTTTTTTTTGTCTTTTGATTTTGGTTCTTTTCATTTTTCTGGTTTTCACTAGTTTTTGAATAAATTTATTTCTGGGTCACCATTTACTTCATGAAAGGAAACCAAAATGATCATCATAAAGAAACATTCTAGGTCATTTCAAAGCATCAGTGCCGTAAATTGACGAAACTCAGACTAGCAAAGGAAGCTTTCTGTTCAAAATAGTCTTCCTAGTTTCACTTTATAATCATGAGCATATATGATCATCATTAAAACTCTTTACATTGTCCCGGTTTTTAAAGAAAACAACTCAAGTATGCCTTCCTGCCCTCGAAAAGTTATTCTTAACAGAAAACTAAGTTCATATCATGATGAAGGTCATCAAATGAGAAATAAATTGAAAAATATAAAGTTGTATGAAGTCTGAAATTTTCAGCATCGCCCCACTCTCCCGAAGATCATAAAGTTTATGTCAAATTGTAAATAACTTCTAGAGAGATTAAAGAACTATAAAGTGTGGGAAGTGTTTGTAAACCCGCCTAGATACTGAATAGGTCTACAGGTAGCGGGAAAATGCATGCATGATTCCAAGGCAACTTCATTGGGGTACTGAATAGGCTTGTTGGCAGCAAAGCAATGTTGGGTTTGAGAAAATTATCAGGTATAACGTTCTTCATATTAATCGTAAAATTTCCTTCATCTTGGATTGATATTTATTGGATAAGGTAGAGGTGTCGGAGTGGGTTAATTCACATCCCTAACAAGGCTATGGATGCTTGTTGGCAGCAGTGGCACTGTCAACAATATTGGAGTCATTTTCCTAAATGTCGTCTCGCTCATAATTAAAACTTGTCCCCAGTTTGCATTTGGACAGAAATACATCTGATGCTAGACTGCGTGATTTTTTATTTTGATCAAGATTCTTGATTCACTGTTGACTGTTCTTTAATTTTTCAATCATTTTGATCATTCCTAACATGAACTCTCTGGTGATGCAGAGATAACTGATTCTCCTAGTAAGTCACCATTGTTGGCAGCCCCATACGATTTCGTCATTTGAACAAGAAATTACACTTCCTGTATTTTCCTTCACCTCATCTTGTAAATAATATCTTTTGAGATGATTACTGGATTTAGTAAATATATTCATTAATTCTTTAAAGTTTGCATTTTCATTTTTTTTCCAGGATTGATTCATGACTGAAAGAATGAATCAATACATGAAAAATTAGCTTGCTATTATTTTTATTTCTTATACAAGGTTTTCTTTTAAGAGTCATCATGCTTATATCCAATATTTGAATGACTCATTTTTTAATGTTTTGGGGTGTTTATATAATTCAATAAGTACCATGGAGCCTCTTCATGACCTCCAGGAAAATCAATTTTTGCAAAAAAGGTATCCGTATTTATTTAGTTAAATCTAGGTGGCATGGCCTTCTGTTAATCCTCAAACAATTTGTGACCTATGAGGGTCATTATGCTTTATTTTTCCTCTATCATATATGACTGTTGATGCATTTCATTGGTTTCCAACTGGACATGACTTTCTATCTGTTAGAAGCCTTTACAAAATGTCTAAAAGGTATAAGAGAAAGAGCCTTGACTCTAGTCTTTTCCACCATGGCTTGATTAAAATTTTGTTGATTCACCATTTGAAAACCATGGGCAACTGTTGGGAGGGATTTTTAACGATAAATGGTTTTGTTATGGATTTTCCTGTAGAAATATCTAATTCAGATGAGCCATTGATCAAAAAACAACTTGACATCCCAATTAATGAACCAAGCTCTCTTAACAAAAACCCTCTAGATGAGACAAGGCCAAGTCAGTATTCACATGAGAAAAAGGTTTTTGAGTCTAAGTTAGCTAAACATCTTGTGCCTAATTTTGATGTTGTTCAGAGTGTTACTGTGAAGCCCGATGTCAAAAAATCTTGTAAACAAATGAAGAAAAAACACACAACCCTAGTGTTTCAAAACAAAAGAGCAGGTCGTCTTATTTCGAGAAAATTGAGGAATCAAAACAATGCTTGTTTGAGCTCGATCGACCCAATCGAGGTCAATGAGGTCTTGAATTTCAAAATTGAAGATTTCCTGGCTTTGGAAGACCTAGTTTGTCAAGGATTTGATCTTTTCGAACCCTATGACTTTGTTACAAATATTCCACCATGTCTCAAGGGTAAGGAGGGGATTTTTGGTATCGGGTTTTCTCAAGGGAAACTAGAAGGTGGAGCTGAAACATCGATGCTTGACCACATGCTTCACCAATGGTTCATCCCTTCAGTACAATGTGACATTTGTCTGCACTGGATTGAATAATATTACACTAATATTCCCATCCTTCAGGCTCAGATTAAAACACTCACAACTCAAAGTGAATTACTAAGAAAGGAAAATCTCGACCTCAGAGAAAACATAGAGAGATAAGTTAAATGCCTTAAGAGGATAGGTAACATAGTGATAACAAATGCAAACAGTGTTAAATCCATAATCAATTTTGAGCTACCCTGATCCATGTTTAGTCATTGGTTGAAATGGTAAAACGTTTTTCCCTCTTATTACATTTGTGTTATTTATTTGAATCAAATCAGTTTGAAATTAGATTTTGTTTGCTAAGATAAGACTGGCTACAGAATCTTTTGATTATGTAGCCAAGTCATTTTTAATAAAAAAATTAGTAATTAGTTGTTAATAACTTATCTAACTTATTCATGTTTCATTTTCAGGATATGGTACATCATGATGCTGATCATGTGAGAGAAACATGTTCGATTTTTCATTTAGATGATTAGTATTTCTTTTATGTTTATTTTGTAAAAAAAATAATTATTTTTTTGAAAATAACCAACTTAGTTATGAGTGGCTATAGTGTTAAATTATGTACCAAGGGAAGTGTTTCTCTTCCCTAGGCCCTAAGGGGGAGAAATTGCCGAATATGGGTCTTAGTCAAATTAATTTGTGAGATGCAAATTAAAAGATAACTTTATGATTAAAGTGAGGGTGAGTGAAGAGACACCAAATCTCAGCCACCCATCTAATCTAATCTCAGCCGTTGGATTAGAAAACTCCTCACCTTCCCTCATGAAGTTGATTAAGGCAAATGGGCGCACCCATTCTTGTAGAAAGGAAAAAGAAGAAGCAAGAGACTCTTGGTGAGATGCCAAGAGGTTCTTGGTGAGATGCCAAGAGGTTCTTGGTGAGATGCCAAGAACAGGGAAGTTGCAGAAATCTTGGTGAGATGCCAAGAGCAAGCAGCAACAGTCTTGTTGAGA
>ML781871.1:134777-170418 GCA_009831015.1 Picea engelmannii | reverse complement strand
TTGTAATTATACCTCCTAGTCTCCTATATATACCAAGGAGACATTTTTATTTTGAATCATCTTGTACTTGAACATTTAAGTGGGGTAAAAGGAGGTTTCCCCCTAGAAGAGGCTTATTATATGAAATTATCTCTTTTTCAAGGCATTGAGTACTTTTTCTGAGGTTTTTCTATGCTATATTGATATTTGGTTCTTAACATTCTACACACCCTGCGGTAGAACACGCTATACGCCAACTTGGAAAAATGCTCCTTTGGCATGGACAGGGTCCATTACCTAGGCTAGATAATTGATCATCATGGCATACATGTGGATCCAGCCAATATCCAAGTCATCCGTGACTAGACAGCACCAACAACACTCACTAAGATTCAGAGCTTCTTGGGCCTTGCCAATTTCTACTGCAGGTTTGTGTTGGGATTATCCCATATTGCATGGGCCCTTAGCCAAATAAACAGGGTTGGTGGTAAGGTGAAATTTTCATGGGGCCGGTCCCAACAACAAGTGTTCGATGATTTGAAGCAGCACTTGTGCTCAGCCCCAGTACTTTCACTACCAGACCTGCAACATCCCTTTCATATCGAGATAGATGCTTTAGACTATGTTGTGGGCACTGTTCTCACTCGGCACGACCACCCCATGGCTTATCATAGTGAGACACTGTCAAATATTGTCCATAAGTATCCTACTTACAACAAAGAAATGTACTCCATTGTGAAATCCTGCTGACAGTGGAGACATTACATTGTTGGGAAGGAGACAATCATCCACACTGATCATAAGCCACTGCAGTTCATGCAGACACAGGGAAAATTGCAAAATGATTGCCATCAAAATTGGTCCACATACTTGCAGCAATTCCACCTCAACATCATGTATAAAACAAGAAGTATCAATCATGTTGTTGATTGCCTCAGCAGACCTCCAGTCATGACACTCACCACGGTGCTAGAATCTTGCGTCTATGAGACATTTGGATGGTCTCAACTTTATGAGACAGACCCTGACTTCACCACCACCTACCAAATTTTGGGTGCAAACAAAGTTGTCGATAATTTCCATCTTCAAGATGGGTTGTTGTGTCATCTGGGCCATATATGTGTTCCATCAAGTGAGCGAGCGAAGATGATCTGGGAGGTCCACTAAATTCGGGTGGCAGGACACTTCAACGTTGAAAAGACAGTGGTTATGCTACAGAAACATTTCTATTGGTCGAAACTTCGTAAGGAGGTCAAAAAGTATATCAAGTCCTGCACTACCTAAGCTACTTCCAAACTAACCACTAATAAAATGGGCCTGTACACCCCTCTTCCTACTCCTGACAGGCCATGGGAATCCATATCAATGGACTACATGTTGGGCCTCCCATCCACAAAGTGGGGAAATGACTGTGTTTTTGTGGTTGTTGATTGCTTTTCTAAGATGGTGATTATGGTTTCCTGCAAGAAGATAATCACAGTAGAGGCCACTACCAAGCTCTACTTTGAACGAGTCTGGGTACATTTTGGAATCCCACAAACCATTGTCTCAGATCAAGATAGTCGATTTCTCATCACATTCTGGTCGAGCCTTTGGTCACTGCTAGACACCAAGATCACCAAATCCACGACCTTCCACCCCCAGACAGATGGACAAAGCGAGTTTGTAGATTGAATGATTGTACATATCCTTCACATGTTATATAATTCAAAGAATCCTCGCACATGGGATGAGAGCCTTCCCTATGTCCATCATAGCTACAACTGATCTCTACATGGCTCAACCGGCCACAACCCCTTTCAGGTGGGGTTGGGATTCCAACCATTGGGTCCCATAGATGTTGCAATTCTCCTTGTGGTCACCTTGACTGAATCATCTCCTGCTCCAACTGAAGTTGACAAAGCCACTTGGTTCATTGAGCAGATCCAGCACATCCGCCAACAGGTTCAGTATATCCTACAAAATTCCAATGACAAGTACAAACAACGCCATGATCAACATCGGGTGCCACATAAGTTTCAGGTGGGCGACAAAGTTTGGTTGAACTTGTAGAAATAATGCCTTACATGACCCCATCGAAAGCCTCACCCACTTTTTTATGGGTTGTACACTATCACCAAGGCTGTGGGGGATAATTCTTTTGAGATCAACATTCCTCCTTTCCTTGGCCTGCACCCAGTGTTCAACGTGGATCTCCTTCACCCTTATTTCACACCATTATTGAACACCTCATAAGTAGCAAAAAAATTGACACCCACAGAGCTCAACCCTGATTGCATACAATAGGAATCCAATTATCATATTGTGGACATACAGATCAAGGGCACTCGACAACAAATGATCTAGCTTTATCGAGTCGTCAAAGAAGGACAACTCCTGCACCAAGGCAAGTGGCTCACCCGGGGCCAAATTTAGCAGAAATTTCCTCATATGATGGTGGACCTCAACGCAATGGAGACCATTTCTTCCTAAGGAGGGAGTATTGATCCAGATGGATATCGGTGGCCACCCAGCTTTTCCAACTAGCTCAAAATAGTTTTCTAATAATTTTGGCAATTTTAGTAGTTTTAACTTTCGGGGCCATTTTGAGGGCCTAATTGAAGGCTTTTCGGGATATAGATTCTCAATAATATCCAAATCTATGATTGAACCCCCAAAATGAATCTCCTCGATGATAAATTTCCAATGGGCTATCACACAGCTAAAATGGAGATCGTATGCAAAAGTTACGACCCCAGGAAGTTGATGTACTAACTTACCCAAACGGTGCCCACATGACTTTTGGCGCTTCATCTCCTAGGGTTAGGTTTTTGGATGTCTAGGGTTTTTTCATTCTTGTTTATTGTAAAATTTTCTTTAGAGCCTCATTGTAATCTTGTTTTGGCAAATGGGTGCAGCCCTTACATCACTTCTCAGAGATAAGCCGCCACCATTCGAGCAAGCTTGATTCCACTGCATTTTATAGTTTCATCTTATTTCGTTATTGAATAGAAAACTAGTTTTACTATATCTCTGTTATTTTGTGTTAAGAACTTGTTAATAATCTGTATTCATTCCATTCTTCTCATAAAATCCGGATCAGAATAAGTTCAAGAATTTGATTATACAACTTGGTGAAACGTAGGTTGAAAGACTTGAAAGTCTCACCATATTTGTACGCAATGTTATTGTATTCCCATAATTGTTCGATTGGGCTCTTAGACTGCCCATAAGTGTATTTGAACCAATAAACTAACTCTTCCCAAGTGGAAATAATCTTGGGAGGAATATCAAACAAATATGTCATCACTTTCCATTCGAGAGACTTGATAAACAGGCGCATACAAGTATCATTGTCATTAGCTCATATATCGTGACTGATAGGAACCAAATATTAATATAGCATAGAAAAACCTTAGAATAAGCACTCAATTCCTTGAAAAAGAGAGAAATTCAGATAATAAGCCTCTTCGAGGGGTCAACCTCCTTATGCCCAAATAAATGTCCAAATACAAGATGATTCCAAACGAAAATGTCCCCTTGGTATATATAGGAGACTAGGAGGTATAATTACAACTAATGGACTAAATCCAACATAAATAAAATAACATTACTAATGTAATATGCCCCAATTAAGGGGTAATGAGCCACTATTTAGGGCTTAACATGCCCCTCCCCTTGACACAAGTGTTTTACACAATGCTTGAGTAACTCTGGATGCTTCTGTATAAAAGACTCATCTTACCAAGTGGAATCTTGAGCTGGTAGTTTCCTCCATTTAATGAGATACTCTAAAATGGATCTATTCCTCAACTAGCGAATTCTTGTGTCAATGATGGCTTCAGGCTCCAATATGATTTTTCCTTTCTCTTCAAGTTCTGGGAAAATAGTTTGAATTGGGATCTTGTCACCTATAACCTTCTTTAAGAATGAAATATGGAAAACTGAGTGTACTCGTGAAGATGTAGACAACTCCAATTTGTATGCCATAGTACCAATATTTTTCAACACCCTATAAGGGCCATAGTAATTTGGTGATAATTTATTATCCTTCTTGGCTTGCTTGAGGGACATATGTTTGTATGGTTATAGTCTTAAAAGCACCCAATCCCTTAGTTCAAAACATCTTTCACTATGATGTTGATCTGCTTGTTTCATGCGATTCTATGCCATGGTCAGGTTATCCTTTAATATTTGGAGAAATTGTTGTTGATGCTCGATGTGATATTCTACTTCTTGAACCTTATATTTTTCTTTTAGAGAATAAGTGATTGAAGGAGGGTGGTATCCATAGAGTGTCATAAATGGTGTCATTTTTGTTGCAGTATGAAAGGAAGTGTTATACCACCATTCTGCCAAGGGTAACCATTTGAACCATTGTGTTTTTTTATCAGAGATAAAGGAATGAAGGTAGACTTCCAGAAATTTGTTCACTATCTAGTTTTTTCCATCATATTGAGGATGATAGGGTGAGATATGAGCCAATTGAGTACCCAAACAAGAAAATAATTCTGTCCAAAAATGTCCAGTGAAGATGGGATCTCTGTCACTTACAATAATCTTTGGGCTTCCATGTAGATTTTGAACTATCTCCATGAATGTGGTGGAAACTATACTGGATTTGAAAGGATGAGAGAGTGCACAAAAGTGTGCATACTTGGTCAATCTATCAACAATCACCACGATGACACTCTTTCCTTCAGACTTCAGTAACCCTATGATGAAATCCATGGAAACCTCCTCCCAACGCTGACTTGGGATGTCTAACGGTTGTAAAAGACCTAGGGTCTTAATTGTTTCCACCTTATTTTGTTGTCAAACCAAAAATTCTACCACAAACCTTTGAACATCAGTTTTAAGGCCATCCTAAAAAAGTTCCTTCTTGACCCTATGGTAGGTTTTCAAATTCCTAAGTTCCCTCCTACTAGAGAGGTGTGTAATTCCAATAATACCTTTTGTTTGAGTTGGGAGTTCTTACATAAATATAAGCAATATTTGTACCATAGTGAATAATTTTTCCATGTAAATGTATCTGATGCAATGGAATCCTGCTACAACCTTTGAATGAGACTCCACACTTTTTTGTCATTCTTCCATTCATCCCTTGCTTCTATTATAAAATCAGATTGGATGATCGAGATAGCATAGAGAAAGGCCTCAACATATTCATTATTTCTTGAGAGTGCATCTACCACAAATTTTTTCTTCCCTTTTTTTTAGACGATTTCAAAATCATAACCCAATATCTTGGTTACCCATTTTTGTTGTTCTTCGGAAGATAATCTTTGTTCCAAGAAGTATTTAAGACTATCATGATCTGTTTTGACCTTGAAGTTCCTACCTATTAGGTAAGGACGTCATTTCTCCAATGCATGTAGTATTACCATCATTTACTTCTCATAAATGGGTTTGTGTAAGTACTTTCCCTTGGGTGGTTGACTTTCAAAAGCTAGGGACCTTCCTTCTTGCATTAGAACAACACCGATTCCATTTCCTGAGGCATCACATTCCACAGTAAAGGTTTTTGTGAAATCTGGAGTGGTCAAGACATGAGCTTTGCACATCACCTCTTTAATTTGTTCAAAAGCTTTAGTTTCCTCCAGAGTCCATGAAAATTCATCCTTCTTAGTTAGTTTCATTAAAAGTTTTTCTATTCTTCCATAGTGTCAAACAAACTTGTGGTAGTAACCTATCAAAACCCAAAACTCCTCTAAGATTTTTCAATGTTTTGGGAATCGACTAGTCCATCATGGCCTTAATATTGTTAGGATCTACCTAGAAACCTTCATGAGATACAATATAACCCAAATACTCTACCTCCTTCACTCCAAAGAAACATTTGGATGGTTTGTCATATAGTTTTTTCTCCTTTAGTAGTTGTAGCACCTTGTCAACTTGTTACACATGATCCTCCCAAGACTTGTTATAGATTAATATATGATCAAAAAATACTAACACAAATTTTTGAAGGAAGGGCTTGAAAATGGAATTCATCAACCCTTGGAATGTGGAAGTTGCATTTGTAAGGCCAAAAGGCATGACCAAAAATTAATAATGGCCTTCATGAGTTCAGAATGTTGTTTTTGGGATATCTTCTTCCTTCATTCTAATATGATGATACCCTAAACAAAGATCAAACTTTGTGAAATAGATTGATTCATGTATTTCATCTAACAATTCATGAATGATGGGAATGGTAAACTTATCTTTAATAGTGATCTTGTTGAGCTCTCTATAATCTAGACACATACACCATGAGACATCTCTCTTGGATACCATTACGACCAGTGCAAAGTAAGAACTTTGGCTATGTCTAATAATGCCAAACTCTAACATTTCTTCAACCATGCGCTCAATTTCACTCTTCTGGGAATAAGGGTATCTTTATGGCCTGATGTTAGGAGGAACACTCCCAGGAATTAGGTGAATATCATGATCATTATTTCAAGTGGGTGGAAGACCTTTGGAAATATATTTAAATACTTTGGAATGCTTATCAATGATCCCTTGGAGATCTACACGAATAGATGGCTTAGATGTTTGAACATATAGTGAGCATAGTTGTGAAATAACACCTTAATTCCCCTTTTTCAATAATTTTGTCATGCCATTAGAGCTCATCACCTTACCAGGTTTCCCTGTCATACCTCTTAAATCAATTTCTTTTCCTTCCAATGAAAATTTCATGAAAGGTTCTTGAAAATTAAACACCATTATTCCTAACGATTGTAACCATTGGATTCCTAGTACAACATCAGCACCACCCATGGGTATAGAAATCATTGGACTATTTATTACATATTCCTCCATAATAAGATTGATCTTATTTCATTTTCATGAGAAATTGATAGTTCCTCCATCTACAATCATTACTTGAAACTCTGGTGTTGGATATACAAAGCAATTGAGAGATTTGGCTAATTTATAGTGAATGAAATTATGAGTATTGCCAGAATCAATTAGGACTATTACCTTTTCCTTTTTGATATATCCTTTGATATTGAGGGTTCGAGTGCTAATTCCAGCCAATGCATTACACGATATCGTGGGATTCAACTCTTTAGATGAAATTTCTTCTACATTTTCATCGTGAGATGGTTCTCGTTCTTGTTATTTTTCTTGTTCCTCTTCACAATCTATGTAGAATAATTTCTTCTCACCACACTTATGTCCCTTACTCTAATTGTTGTCACAATTAAATCATAAAACTTTTTCTTTTCTTTCCTCCAATTGTTGCGGTGTCAGCCTTGTAGGTTGAGGTTTTTTAGAAGAAGGAACATTATTCTCTCTATAGATGTTACGATTGGTCCTTCTAGTATCCATAGCCATATTTTTACTTTCAACATTTCTTGCCACCCTAAATGCATTCTCAAATGATTTGGGTTCCCAAAGGTGAACCTCATATTGAATGTTATCCTTTAAAGTTCCTATGAATACATAAATAAAGTGCTCATCTAGAATATCTTTTACCTTTATATTCAATCTTTGGAAGTTCTCAATGTGCTCTGTAACTTAACCCTTTTTCTTGAGATATATCAATTGGCTAAAGAAGCTATTGCTCCTTGTATCCTCATAGTGTGCTATCATTTCTTCCATGAAAATTATCCAAGTGAAGAGTGATTTGTCAGAATAAAGCCATCAATACCATACACATTGATTAGGTTCTAAATATAAAGAAGCAATTCGTACCTTTTGTGTATGTGGCACATTATGTAGATAAAATAATTGCTCCATCTGAAGTATCCATGTGATTGGGTCCTTCCCATAAAACTTCCTCATATTGATATTAGGAACGTGGTTGGTCTTCAACCCAAAGTTGGAGTTTCTCCATTCTTGATTCACCTTCCTTGTGTCCTCATCATGAATTTCATGGGATACATTTTCACTTTCCGGTGTCCTCTCTATTAGGAAATTTTTCAATCCTTCCATGATCTCCCCTTTTAAACCATCGATCTTAGTATTTATTGCCTCCAACTTAACTTCCATTGAATCCATCATCTCTTGTAGTTCATCTTTTTCTACTGTCTTCCTTTGTAAATCATTTATGTCCCTATGCATTTCTTCACCTTCATCAAGAGTCCAAGTAGGATTGTCTGGAGGCTTATTTGGTGTAGAATTTCCCTTTTTTGGTGGCATGTTGGCCAAGTATCCCTTTAAACCTTGATTTTGAGGTGGTTCTACTAGACAATATTCCTTTTATTGTATCTCCAAAATTTTGGTCCTTCTGAGTATGAAATTTTATTTTTTGTAGGTCTCTGATATTTCTTCTCTGCAATGCCACATGTCTGATCAAAATTGGATGTTCCAAGTGGAATTTATGGTAACTTCCCCACAACTTAATGATTTTTGGCCTTTCCAGTAGATCTCACTTGTATAGCATGAAATCTAAAACTCGTACCAGAACTACTATAAGATTTCCACTATCCAATGCAATTGGTCTCACTCAATTCAGGTACTCTAGGAAGAATTTATGATTGTTTTATGTGAAATGCCTGCTTGAGACTAATCAATAGGAATAGTCAGATACCCTATATTCCACATGGTGTATATACAAATTTAAGATTACCCAGAAGGTAAAATTGTTACCACGGATACCTTACTAATATTTGTGAATAGCCTCCAGATTTCAGGGTCTGAAACATTACAGAAAACATTTTATAGAGAAAATTCTACAATGACTCAATTCAGGATGATTCTCAAACCCTATATTACAAAGGTTGTATCTCTAAAAGTATAAGGCCTTGAGATATGAAATTTTAACCCAACGTACCTTGATTTGTCTACTAAATATCCTCTAAATTGTTCCTTCTTAATTGTTATAGAAAAGAAGTTATAGTGAAATTTCCAAGGTGTCTCAGATGTAGCAGTGAAACCCCAAGACCTTGAGCTCTAATACAATATGTTAGGAACCAAATATCAATATAGCATAGAAAAACCTCAGAATAAGTACTCAACACCTTGAAAAGGAGAGAAATTCATATAATAAGCCTCTTCGAGGGGGAAACCTCCTTATTCCCACATAAATGTCCAAATACAAGATGATTCCAAATGAAAATCTCTCCTTGGTATATATAGGAGACTATGAGGTATAATTACAACTAATGGACTAAATCCGACATAAATAAAATAACATTACTAATGTAATATGCCCAAATTAAGGGGTAATGAGCCACTATTTAGGGCTTAATAGTGACAGGAATTAGAGAATGCCACCAAGTGTCTGTTTGTAGTGACTGTGTTATTTCCTAAAAACCTAGGAAGTTGTTCTTTAAATTTTGGTAGCGGATGAGTGGCAGGTGGTAGGTTTAAAGGGGAGGATACATGCTACGGGGTAGTAGTAGCATCTTCTTCGAATTGAAAAAGTCCATACTTCTTTATGACCTTGGTGGGGTTGGTAGTAGATTGGACGGGGACCTGATGGCTATACAAACAACCAATTACTGACAAGTTTGAAGGTTGATATGATTAGGCACCTCCAGTTCCACTAGAGCCAGCCACGAATGCCATTTTGTAAATGATGGGCAAGGGTGAGAAAAATAAACTAGCCGAATTAGACAAATTTCTCCTTAGAGTACCTTGTTGGGTTGAAAAAACAATATTCCTTCTTCCTATTTCAGCGATAGGAGTAATTTAAGAAGATAATCCTCTTCTTCTCCTAAAGATGCGAGGATTTAAGGACATGAAAAATAAGATAAAAACTTTAGGAAAAATAAGGCTAGAGTTGATTCCTAAGATGCCTTGTAACATGTATTATCATGAGGAAAAGAAAACAATCAAAGAATAAAAAACAAAAGAAAAAATATCCAATGATAATCATGAATAAAATCAACGAGAGAGAGATATGGAATATCTCTCCAATATGGTCACCAAATAAATGTTGAGGAAAAGGTATGAATTAACTTACTCATTGATTTTTGAATCTTGCCTGGATAGGACAAGATAGTCGGAAATGTCACCCTAGGTTTTATAGCCTCAAAAATATTCTCCTAATCCGTAAGTATTAATTACTAGGATTGAGGCAGATTTATTAATGAAAAGAAAGTTGCAATATAAAATAAAATTTATATTAGTTTATTAAATGTACACAGATTACATAAACTAAACATGTAGTTCAAAAAAAAAAAGTAACCAAGTCATAAATACAAACATATGAGATAGAATAGCAATTTGATTTTATTTCATTCTGAGATATCAAAATTTATTTCTCTTTACAAAACCCGTGCGAGGGTATGGACCAAAGTCTGATTTAGAGATACCCGATGAACACCATACATAAAGACACTGACAATCAAGAAAAACTGAAATTTATGATTGGATCAACTTGCCACAAACTGCTGCCATTTTGACTCTGTAAGATATCCTTTATCATCCATGAAACTTAATTCCCAAACAAACAAGAATACACAGACTATCAAGGATGGATCAACACCTCTAAAACAAGCATCTGAAAATTTTGATTCAGTCTTGAACCTTACTATCTACAGTAAGACCCTGTTGTCAAAAAGAGAATTAAGCTTTGAATAAACTCAAGAATGAATGAAAACCAAAAACTATCTCATGAAACCAAAAGAGAAAACCTTATTCTTGCTTCCTCCTTCTACCCTCCTCTTGTCTCTTCTTCTCATTCAACTTTTATTCTTTCCAAATAAGTTGAAATAGTTCAACTACATTCTTTAGTTAAGTTAGTTTGACTTAAATAATTAGTTTAGGAGAGGTAAATAATAATAATATAGTTAAGGGTCTTTAATTAATAATAAATAGGTAGGTGGGACCCCTTGTGGATCCCATAAATATATTCTTTTCAAATCATAAAATATAAAAAAAAAAGGATAATCATTTAAACCACATGCCACCCTTGTAGTTCCCTTAAATATCCTCCAAACTGGATATTTTAAATATCAGAAATAATTTATATCATATCCAAAAATATATATAAATATCCACATTATCCACATTATATCAAAACAAACTTTGTTGTCCAAGCATTTTGAAAACCACTAGCACTGTCTTCATCAACTCAAATCATAAAAACACATAATCTAAAAACCATACTTGCCACTCTGGGAGGCAATTTTCCTTTTTCACTGTTGTTTCCCTTTGATTTCTTGGAAGTAGCCCATGGTTGGTTAGACCCTTGGGGTTGTATCTCATTGATAACATGGGAACAATCATCCTTCAAATGCATGCGGGTAGACACAGATTTTGAGGAATCATTGGAGGGAGAAGAAGGGGAGGCCGTTGCTTTTCCTTTATCTTGCACAAGTTGGGGAACATCAGTTTTTAGTATTTTACTAGCATGTGAATATTGAACAGGTGAATCAACACAGGAAATATGGACATTAGGATTAACAGATGGTGGGAGAGGAAATGACATATTGGTCCAACCACGATGGTGAGAGAAAATTATCTTGACAATCTCTTACCATCCATCATTTGCAGGGACTTCGAGTTGCAAGAACACATGTAGAGGTATGAGAATGAGAGGTATGTTCTAAATATGGAAAGGAGATATTTCTGGTCGAGGTTGTACTATTCCATGACCAATCTAGTTAAAGAACCTATATTGGAATAGTTGGTTCAATTCATGGGGGTCAACATCAAAATGTATGGAAAATCTAGGCCTCCTAGGACCTCGGTTCCAATTTCCCCTGCCTCTGTTGTTTCTTCCATGGATGCCCCTACTGAATAAACTCATCCTTTAGCAGTAGTTCATCAGTAATGAAGATCTTAAAAAACCATACATGACACTATGCTTACATGAATAAAAAATTGGTTCAAAAATTGACACGAGATCCATGCAAATCCATCCATATCAAACCATTTATTAATCACCAAGTGAACAAGGGGTGATATGGCTTATGGGACATATGGAGTGAGTCTAATTAGTGAAAAGTGACATAATGATAGGGGATTAATATGTGAATAATGTTCAACAATTAATAAAACAATTTACTGTGTCATAAAGTATCAAAATATCAATTACCAATCCTTGTTGTGTTATCCTTTTGTTGCTTTTGCACATACTTTTTGTTTTAAAATTTATATCATAGAACAGGGATGCAACAAATGAAATTGGGATTATGAGGGGAATGTAATGAGATAAAAGTTATAGAATGACAGGGAAATAATATGGATATTGTTCAATTAAAAATAAATCAAAACATGCAAACAAAACATATCTCTATTCTGACCTTCAAAGTTTAACATTGTTCACTTTTTAAAAACACCAATTTACATTGTTACTTTCTTTGAAAAAATTATTTGTTGGCTTCCAAAGAGTAATCTTTATGCCCGAAATTATTTAATTACATAAGCCTTTGCATCCATATAATCATTATATGACAGTCATAACGAACAACATTGCAATCAATATGAGAAACCACAATAGCCTTTGATCCATAATCATACATTAACTCAAATGCTAAATCCTTTAAAACCAACAGGAACACGCACATTGTTTACAATCACTTATATCCATCATTTATTTCAACATTGTTCAACGCAATCAAAATGGATGTTATAACTCTTATTCGGGCCCCAATCAATTCACACACAAGTGTCTTTTTATATAAACAAAATAACATGTGAACCAAATAACCTTCAATACTTTGAGCCCAAGCTTCAAATAAACAATTACGTACAGACTTCTTCTAAAACTGCCAAATGAAGAATGCAACAAAATCATGCCCAAGTAACCAAGCACACATAGTGCTCCCACCAACCACCGAACTAGAGTAAGATGATATCAAAATAGTATTTAGGGTTTAATAAAACAAGTGCAAGGTATGTACAGGTAGTTCAATCAGAGGGTTAGGTCTTCAAATAATGTAGACAACTCATGCCCTATCACGATTTACCACATAACAATAATATGTAACAATTATCTTGGTTGTAAGGATTTCCAAAACAACATAAAACCAATTCCAACATGAAACAAAATGAAACCAATCCCTTTAGGGATAAAATCATGGACTTGGGTAACACTTTCATGACAATCGGATCTCCAAAACTCTAAAAGACATTTTTTCTACGGAACTAATTTTTTTTTGGGGCGGAAATATTTTTTGGCCAAACCATTGAATGTCAAATCAAACGGTACAGTGATGACACCCTCGATTTTCATGTAGAATTTTAGCCAGACAATTTTTTTTTCATCCGACAATATTTTTTCGACCGAAAGATGTTCCAGCAGAAAAAAGATTTCAGCCGAAAGAATATTTCGTCCAAAAAATTATTTCGGCCATAATATCTTTTGAACCGAAATAGCTTTCAGTAGAAAAAGTCTTTCGGCCGAAAAAATGTTTTTATATTTACCGCACATTGTATCTCTTCCGGGCTTTGAGCTCTTGGCAAGTGATAGTGATAGTGAGGTGTTTTGAGTTGTTTGTTGCAGTCATTTGAGTTGTTGCGGTCATTTTAGTTCTTGGTGGTCACTTGAGATGTTTGTTGCGGTTTCTTGAATTGTTGGCGGTCACTTGAGCTATTGATGGTCATTTGAGTTGTTGTGGTCGTTTGAGCTTGTTGCGGTCGTTTGATTTGTTTGTTGCTTGTTGTGGTCGTTTGAGCTATTGGCACAAACATGTTGGCGGAGCTATTTGTGGAGCTATTAGAGGAGATTTTGGCGCAGTCTATTGGCATGGATGTGTTGGTAGAGTTATTGGCGTGATCTATTGGTGGGTGAATGGGTTGTCGGATCTGCAGGTATGTAACTATTTTGAATTTAAATTAAATTTATAAGTAATTTAGAAATTAAATTTAAATTAATTCTTTTAATTTTTAATTTAAATTGTGTTGTGATATGGCCACAAGGCTCTAGCTTTGTGGCCAAGACGTGGGCATGCAAATGGCTTGGCCACAGGGTTGGCCCCCAGTGACCAAGTCACAGCCCGTAGACTGTGACTTGGTCGCGGGGATCCAGCCCTGTGGCCAAGCCGAGGGAGTGCCCACGACTTGGCCACAGGGCTTCCCCCCTATGGCCAAGTCATAGCCCGTGGACTGTGACTTGGACGCGGGGGTCCATTTCTATGGCCAAGCCGTGGGCACACCTTGGATATTTGTAATTAGTAATTTAATTCGTAGATTTGTAATTTAATTCGTAGATTTGTAATGTAATTCGTAGATTTGTAATTTAATTCGTAGATATTTTTAATGTAATTCATAGATTTGTAATTTAATTTTGATTAAAACGAATTCGTAAATTTCCTTATAGAATGAACCAAATCCTCCTTCGACAATCTTGTTTGTTGGGTTAAATTTTTTAGCAGCAGCTCGTAATTTAATTTCTATTTGGATAGAGTTGTTGACAGTTCACTTGATGTTTTGGAATTCCCTGCAAAATAAACATCAGGTTAATAATTCAGGAAATCATGTATTGCAAAATAAACATCAGGTTAATGATTCAAGAAATCATGTATAACAATGTTAGCAATAACTTCTAGGTTAATGCAACAATTAAATAATCTATTGAAAATTATTTTTTCCCCTTATCTTTGCGTTGTTATGTTCAATATATTTAATGTTTAGATGCTAGGTTATTTTCAATCTGTAAAATACCTATTTAAAAAATAAAAATTATACTTCTTGTTAAGTGGTTTAATTCAAATAAATCTATGCATAGAAATAGATTTTGATATCTTGGTTATATGCAAATATTATCCAACGAAAATCATATTTCTCTTTTTAATAAATAATACTTCTTGTAAATATATTACAAATAAATTTGTTCTTCTATTTATTTATTTTTAAATATAAATATGTTCTTCTATTTCTTTTTCTTTAAATATAAATCTGTTCTTATATTTACAAAGCATATTGCCTCTAAAAAAACATTATACATATAAGTACATTAATTATACATCATTTACTATCACTAAAAACAAATTATATGTAAAGATATTAGTCTGTGCCTGAGCAGTCGACTAGGAGCCAAATTTTCTGTCTTTCACTCCGGTGTTAAAGATTTAGATTCAAATGCCCTTGTTTTCTGTGCATAGATAATATCTTATTAAAATTTGTTGTGACTTGGACACGAGGGGGCAACCCTATGGCCAATCTGAGGGCATGCCCACAGCTTGGCCACATAGCTGCCCCCCTACGACCAAGACACAGTCATTTCAAACGTTTTGTATTTTATAAAAATTTCATAAAAAATTCAAACCATCCAACTTTTTATTTCAAACGTTTAGTGATATTGAGTAATGACCTATAGGTAAAGATATTGAGTAACTTTTTTAGTGATGGATATTCATTTTAAAAGTAAAAAATATGCTCACAATCTACATGGATTGCACTATGGATTGCACTAGTACATGGACTATATTTTGGATTTATGCAATATTTTTTTATTTTTTATCAAAATAGAGTAATATAAAAGTGGCATCGCATCTACACATTTTCATGAACACCATTTTTATTTTTGATGTGATTATTCCCAAAAACAAACTAAAAATACCCATTTGAAGAACATAAAGCAAAAACATGCATTCATTTTGATAATATTGAATTTTCATTTCAAATGATTTCAAGAACTTTGAATTTCTTAAGTAATAAATTTTAGATGCAAATTATTAATAAATAGCAATTATTATATCATTAGAAAATGGAGTAGTAGATGAATCTATTAGTAGTACTTCTGATAGATTATCTTCAAAATTTCTAGCTCATCCACCCTTATTGAATTTTTAGGTTCCTAAGAGTCTTGCAATTTTTTAAGTTCTGGTGTCCCCGAGGTGTAGGACAGTCGGTGACGGAGTGTGTTGTTAAGCCACTCTGTGTTGAAAAGTCACTGGTTCGAAACTTGCGAGGACAAAAAATCCAACCATGTTAAGGGTTGGTGTGGCTCAGGCCGAGTGCAATCCCCGAGTGATTTTCACGGCTTAGATGCCCCTGAGTCGCGGTTTCTCAAGCCAAAGGTTAATCCCGATGCTAAGAAGGTCTGGACCAATTAACAAACAAACAAAAAAAAAATTAAGTTCTGGTTGAATAAAATCTCTCTCTAGAATTATTTTAACTAAGAATTAAAAAAAAAAAAAAAATTTACAACAAAATCTCAATCGAGAGTTGTAAAAAGCTCTAGTTTGAGAATTTTTATCAAACCCCACCCTCATAATCTTTTGATCTAAGAGAATCAATTGTCACATTTTGGTAAAAGAGTATATATATATATATATATATATATATATATATATATATATATGATAAAAATTACATGTTTGTATGTTCAAATTATACACACAAACAATAAATTTATAAACAATATGGATTTAGTGAATTTGATATAGACATTTAACAATCAAATATTAAGTTTTTAAATTTGATATAGACAATTAAGAATCAAATATTAGGAATAGAGTAAGCATTTAAGTGATTAGTTTGTGCCTGAGAAGTCAACTAGAAGTCGAATCAACTGTCTTTCACTCTGGTGTTAAAGATTTATATTCAAATGCCCTGTTTTTCTGTGCATAGATAATCTCTTATTAAAATTGGTTGTGACTTGGCCACGGGGGGGAAACTCTGTGGCCAAGCCATGGGAACGCTTACAGCTTGGCCACATGGTTGGCCCCATGCGGTGAAGTCACAATCATTTCAAATGTTTTGTATTTCATAAAAAATATCATAAAAATTTCAAACTGTCCAACTTTTTATTTCAAACATTTTTTATTTTATAAAAAATTCATATCTTCAGGAATTCAATTTATTAATCAATTTTTACATATCTAATATTAGAGTATCATTTCCAAATCTAAAAACTGTTGGTGCATTGTATTTTCCAAGAACTTGCAGAAGTCAAACTTTATGAAGGATTGATTCTAGGGGTGTGACAAGGCTACTAGGAAACCCAAAAATAATGGTATCCATTATAAAACTATAATTGAGACTTAAGACTTTTGCAATCATGGCGACAACAATTTTGGACATAGGATAAAAAATGTAAGAGGAGTATGGGAAAGAAGTAGTAGGCATAAAAGTTACTTGAATTAGATGACTCTTAATAAAATTATTGTTCTATATATGTGATATATTAATTCATTCTCTTAAAGTATGTGATCCAAATAATACCTTTGGTATAAATAGCTCCTATATCCTGAACACCTATAACTTATTACATTGTAATATGTTATGACATATTACATTGTAATATGTTATGAATAATCTGCATTAATATAACACTCAACAAATAGAACTTTGAAACATAGTCAGTATATTCACTGAAGTCATTCCCTCAACCTCCATAATAGACACACTGAAATATGTAATAGTCACTTTGTATTAATATAAAAATTGATAAAAGATGAACCAATATTTCATGTCAAAGCCTCATCTACAAAGTTAGAAGAAAGAACACTTTTAAATACATTTCATAGTTTACATTTTATAGTTTTCAGTTTGTTTTCAATTTTAATATTTGTGCATATGTATAATATCTATACATATGTTATAATATATGTACATATGTTATAATATATGTACATATGTTTCAATTTTAATATCAATGCATATGTTATAAGATTGCAATATGTTATAACATATTACATTGTAATATGTTATGACATATTACATTGTAATATGTTATGAAAAATCTGTGTTAATATAGCACTCAACAAATAGAAAAAAATTAGTGAAACATAGGTACTATATTCACTGTAGTCATTCCCTCCACCTCCATAATAGATACACTGAAATATGTAACAAAACAAAATGAAAAGCTTGTAGCAGA
This sequence comes from Picea engelmannii, assembly GCA_009831015.1. NCBI lineage: Eukaryota > Viridiplantae > Streptophyta > Pinopsida > Pinales > Pinaceae > Picea > Picea engelmannii. The sequence continues at coordinate 152,744 of ML781871.1, read as the reverse complement.
AATGCAATTTAAACTTGCATCTTCATTCAATAAAGTAAAAAATGCAATTTGAACTTGCATCTTCATTCAAGAAAGTAAAAAACGCAATTTGAACTTGCATCTCCATTTAAAAAGTCAAACGATTCAACAATTCTTGTGATTAGTCGCCTATACCTTAGATTGAGACTATGTACACTCTTAACTATATTGTAATATTCACATAGCTCATACGGGTAAGATATGAAGTCGATTGCATTGCTTTAGCTCTCTTAATCAGAGTAAGTAAACCCATATGTATTGGATAAGAGTATATACCCTTTGAAATACCCTTGTTAATGATCTATTACCCTTTGTATTTACACAAGCATTCGGTTGAAGATAATTTTCTATTACCCTTTGGATCCGATAGTAGTTGAAGATGGTGATCTATTACCCTTTGTATTACAAAAGCATTGGAATCACATACAAGTGTTATATAGGTGTTGATACTTAGTGCCATTGTTTTCTAGTGACATCCCATGAAGTTAATAAGAGATAATATTAATATCACAATTTACATATTGATTATGTTAAATAGGTAACATGATATCTTCTTGTTGGACCTTAAGCTAAGTTGTTCTTGTATTACTGATATCATAGTAATGGAATGGCTCTATTCCACTTGTATTACAGGTTAAGCTATTCCCTTTAGTTCTTATTATATACTACCCTTTGTGTTGTTTGCTTCACGACGTTATGTTATAGCTCATACAACAACCTTTAACTATAACTAGACAAATAGGGCAGAGTTTAGTAGTATCCCTATTTAATGAACTTACTTCCTTATAGTGATCATTGTTCTGGTACCAGAATGAGATTCACATTATGGAATTTTATGGAATTAATGGGAAGCAATATCACTGGCTACTACACAATGAGATATTCAAACCAGTGTAATCGACAACTCATAATCAGATACATTACTCATATCAGGAAGTTATACTCATAATTAGTTTTGTACTAATTTCCATATTCAAGTAATGGTAATAAGATAAGCTAATCCAAAATCAATGGAAATAAGATAAGCTAACCCACAATGAACCATGAAGGCGAAGAAGAAATGTTTTTCTCAAAGAGGGGAAAAAAAACAAAATTCTTCCATAGATTTATCATTCAATGAATGCATCACAATCACATCACATCTTCAAAATATAGACAAGGCAACAATGTGGCAGAACATGATGACATAGAATAAGAGTTAGTAAACTTCTTTCAGGATCAACTCATTGAACTAGCAACAAAGTGAAGGTCAACTATTCTGTCACACTTTATAATAATGCACATCCTCTTCCGCAATTTGGGTACATTCATGTAGAAAATCTGTAGAAAATAATTCCTATAGCAAATCTAGGTACATTAGAGGTTAAGCTATTTCCTTGCTATTGCTATGAAAAGGAAATGGATCTTGGGGATTTTGAGATTTTGGTTAACTCAAACTACCTTAGATTGATGAAAGATAAGTTGGGTACAAAAAAATTCTTAAATATTTGGGAGAGTTTTTGGTTAACTCAGGCCACCTTACCTTGATGAAAGATAAGTTCCTACCCAACCCCCCACATTCCTCATGAAGGTCGTCTCTTGGAATATCAAAGGCCTTAATGGTAAAACCAGGCACATGATTCTCAGTCAAAAAATCCTCCAAAAAAATCCCTTTATAGTACTTATACAAGAAACTAAATGCCTCAGACTTAAAAGAGCTTAAAAGTATGAAGAGTCATAAATAGAAAAAAATTAACAATACCCAAGAAAAATGATAAGAGCACAACGAAAATCTCATAGCAAAAATGCAATTTGACCTTCCATCTTCATTCTTGAAATTATTTGTTTATACCTTATATTGAGACTCTACACTCTTAACTATATTGTAATATTCACATAGCTCATATAGGTAAGATATGAAGTTGTTTCCATTGCTTTAGCTCTCTCTTAATCAGAGTAAGTAAAAACCATATGTATTGAATAAGAGTATATACCCTTTGAAAGACCCTTTTTAATGATCTATTTCCCTTTGTATTTACATAAGAATTTAGTTGAAGATGAGCTTCTATTACCCTTTGGATAAGATACCAGTTGAATATGGTGATGTATTACCCTTTGTATTTACACAAGCATTGGAATCACTCGGCCAAGTCCTGGTTGTCCACGAGGTTTATGAAAGGATGGATCTACCAAAATGATTCAGAGGCCATTCTCAGCCACTGTATCGACGAGGTCACTAGAAGAAGGTCGATAAGCATATAAACAACGCTTTATAACCCCATATAAAATAATTTTTAGCAACATCAAATCATCTAATCACAGATGCTTAGTATATAAAAAGGTTTGTCATAAACAAAATTCCAACAACTTGCAATAATATAATACATTTTATCTATTCATTCCCCCCACAAGTATAATACAAAGATGTTGATACTTAGTGCCATTGCTTTGTAGATGGCATATTTCTTCCATTCAACCAAACATGGAATAAAGTTAATCATTGATTTTCATGGATTGTGCTCCATACCTGTTGGATGCATGAAATTTGATTGCCCATATAGATAACCGCTACTACATTACCAGAATTTCACCCACGTACTCTTGGTGGATTTACCAAGGTTATTTGTGCTAATATTAATAAACAAAAATATATTTGAAATGGTCATGGGTAGTGGATTTATGCATCACTCTATTATAATTGTGTCTAACATAAAAAACATTTTTATTAATTTTGTCTTTTTTTTTTTTCTTTCTTCATAATTTTTGTTGGTCAATGTTGGAGATATTAACTGGTACTTGTCTTGTTCTTAAATTTTCATGAATTTAAAAAGGATATATATTGAGGAGATATGTCAACACCTGATTCTCCAAACATTCCTCACAAACGCTCTAGGCTTTCCCAAGAAGGAAGAAGAGGAACTCCTTCTTCGACTGAGACTCTGAGTGACCAATGACAATCTCGCCAAAGGAGATTATCAGATGAGTTTGTGAATAGATCAACTATAGAATGTGCTCAAGAAAGTGTTATGGATGCAACCTTCTTAGATAGGTTGCGCATTGATACTCCTACACCTGAGAATGTAGGGAATACCTCAGGACAAGAGAATATTTTTGGTATTTTTCTTTGATTTTGTTTATTTTTGTTGTATTTAAATTTATGTCAAGTTAAATGTTGTAATCACTTTCAAATGTGTGTAGATAATGAGTTTAGAGAAAGGGACGACAATGAAAGAGAGAGTGGGTGTCACAAATATTCTAATGTTGGTGCAGAGGGTGAAGGTGTATTTGGGAGGCTGCATTATCAAGCAACATAATATTACATGCCTACATCCACCTATCATTCGGATGTTGGTGATGAAATTTCCCGGGAAGCGATTACTAAAGCAATGACCCTTGAGCGATGCTCAAGTGTTAAAAGGAGGTTGGAAAATGATTTGAAAGTCTTGGAACTCCATCAGGAGAGTAAAGAAAGCTTGAATATTGTTTTCAAATATGGGCCAAAGCGGAAGATGTTGAAGGTGCCATATTTTAAGCACCCCGACACTGCAGGACATTTGTATAACAAATTTTTGGAAGCATATGGGAAATTGTCATGGAATGATGAGGTTCCACACTATTTTGCAAGACACGTTTATGCAGAGTTTTTCATGGACATGCACCCTGATTAGACTAGTCTAATGTCCAATTATTATGGGACTGGTAAATGATAGACATATGATCGAAAAGGGGCATATCAAAATGCGACATTGTTGAGGCCTCCATGACCCTTAGTATATCTCCCAACATGGGAATTTGCTTCACATTCAGAGTTGTGAGCTTCATAAGAGGTTGGAAAAGAGGCTAGGAATTCAATTGGGTAAAGTTTGGAAGCGATTTTCATGGTGTTGATGTTGGTTTGAATCATCAACGAGCATAAACAAATTCCTAAGCCATATTTGTTTATAAAACAGATGCGGAGTTAGATACCATGTCAGTAGAATATCTTAAGAAGTATGAAAAAAATTTCCGTGATGGTTGGAAGAATGCCATTCCAAATGACGACCCGAAAAACAGATTGGTATGTGTTCTAGCTCGTAAATGTTTTACACATTTTAGGATAGTTCACTTCTAATTCTAGGTTTAGATATCATCGTATCTATAGAAATAATCAAGTTTTTATTGTCATTAATTTCATTTTGGAGATATGTTAAATGAATCTCTAGTAAATAGGGGACTTGATTCCACAAGTTTAAATTTGGATGGGTTGAATTAGGTATGTTTTTTCTAATATCCACAGAAGAGCACTTTAGTTTTTCAATCTCCAATCTTTTGAATAAGATCAAAAACATTTATAATTTTGTATAAATGTTTTCACACATTGAATCCTAGATTTAGTTCTTAGTTGTGTTGTTCACAGATCTCTATTCCATCTCCTACTACTTGGGGAGGCTTATCTCAATTCTCATTGGGAGAGTTTGAAGAGGGTGGGAGTTCACAGGTATCATTTAATGTGTTAAAATCATTTAAATTTAATGTGTTATAATCATTTAAATTTAATTTCCAAATTTTCAAATTTGAAATGTGTTATATAGGGTAATGTGGAGAAGAGAGTACATGAGAGTGTGCTTGGGAGGGAGATTGGGATTGAGGAGGAAGCGGAGGAAGCACTCATACCTAGGAAGGATGTGTTCATTCAGGATGATTCATAAATGTATGTTCATTAAACATTAGTGAGTTTTAATTTGCTTTTATGTTGGGGTTTTATATAAAAGTGTTCAATCTTATTTTGAATAAGATTATATTTTTTACTTTTATCAATTTTTGTTTTCTCAAAATTTTATTTTATCCTTTCCTATTCAATGCTTTGATCAATTATTTTGAAATATATAGAACCCCTATATAATCTAACTGTTGTATTAAATGGTATACATTCAAACTTATTTAAGTTTAGAACATGATGAAGACCTAATTTTGAACTTGAATATTTGATTATTTGAGAACATACTCTATCCCACATCAGAAAAGGGAAAGTTTATAAATTTTCTTCCATTACATTCCTTGATTTCTTGTCCAAGAATGGCATAGTATGGACATTTTTGTTTTCTACATACAACAAAGTGAATTCCTTCTTGCCAGGGTATTGTCAAACTCTTAACCAAATTGGTTACTAACCACAATAACCAACATTCAAGTAGACTTACAAATAGGCTATGCATATGTATATCTAAGCTAGCTCACACATATGTATATCTGAGCTATATCACACATATTATATATGTAAGCTAGCTCACACATATTGTATATATTGATCTAGCTCACACATAATTTCAAAGAGAATTTGATTATATTTAATATGAATACATCCCAAAGATGAAAGATTTAAATGGTTTTTAAAAAATGACTTAATATACATGTGCAGATTTGGGTTTTATTCATGTACATGAAAGATTATATGAGAACATCTATTCCACCATAGAAACATGATATAAGTATTTTCTGAAAGAATGCTTTTGAAAATGGAGATTTGTGAGCTTTCACATATATAAGTATTTTTTTGGAAGAATGGATTAATATGGAGATTTATGAGTCATTTAATTTGAAAGGGCATTATGAAATTTGATTATATGACCACTGCAGAAGAGGAGAGAAGTATTTTACTGGTGAGAAGATTAGTATTTTACTATTGAGTAAATAAGATCAAATAACATCACCTGGGATGAGAATTTCACCTGAAGGATTTAGGACTTTATCCACAAGGAGATAAGTATTTCATTGGAAGAATGACTTAATATGGAGATTTGTGAACTTTCTTCATACACAGTTCTATATTTATTTTCAGATTATTATCTAACTCTGAACACAATTTTTTTTACCGAGAACACAATTTTTCTCTTTAATTTTTTTTAAGATTTTAGATAAGATTTTACAAATTGTTTAAATCATGTATGCTTAATGTGGATAGTAACTATCTTAAATCTGTTTAACTATGATTGGGTATGCTATTATTTCTTATTGTTTATTTAATATTTAGTTAAAGAATATATGCTAATATGTGTTATTTGTTTTTTTTATTAATGTTTTTTATTGTTACAAATGTCTAAATTATATTTGGTGGAAAACATGTTTACATTATATTTGGTGGGAAAGAGTATGTTGGAGGATGAGACTTAACTCTTTTGGTATGTATGTCAATTTTGTTTTAATCACAATTTTTGAATTCTGTTTTATTTTGCATGTTTGAATTGTAAATTTTTAATTTTTGATTTCTGTTATTTTTGCAGGTTTGAATTGCAGGTATGAAGTGATCTATCTTAAAGTGATGCTTAGAGTCCAAAATTTTGGAGTTAAATGTCTTGGTTTTTGTTATCATCCTAAAATGGATGTGGAACCTATGTGTTTGGTGGTGTAACTATTCAGACTTTGATTATAATATATATATATATATATATATATATATATATATATATGATATGATATTTTGGAATTCAAAATATCAATTTATTGTCTCATATTTGATTTCTCTTAGATTGTTAAATATGATACTATTAATTTATGTTAATTTCTCAAAATATTAATTTATTGTCTCATATTTTTTATAACCCTAAATTGCACCAGAAATGCATACCTGGCATCAGACCATCTTACTTGTTATTTTTTCCAAGCCATCATTGAACAACTCTTCTAAAAAATCATTTTTTTGAAGATGTACATGCCCTGAACCACTATTTCCCATGTACACATGCTTGATGCACCATTACAACTTGCGTATACTCACAAAAAATGCAAAAAATACAAAATTGCAAAGGGATACAGGTTTTTGGGTAGTTACCTAACCATTTGACCGCCCAGAGCCGGTCACCCAACCAAATAACTATCTTTTTGGCCTATAAAAGAAGGTGTTGGGATCCCATTCCTACAAGAAGCATGAGAGAAAAGAAACTCTACCCATTTCAGTATTCCCCTTTGCCCCAATATTTTGCAACCACATTGTGAGTTTGAGTCAGAATTCCTTGTTCAAACCCTTTTTCCTCCATTGCAAACCCTTTCCATTTCCCTAGAAAGAACTGAAGAGGAGAAGAATTCATGGAAGCAGTTGGTGCACAGTGAAGAGGAGCCCAGAAACGATTTCGAGGAGAAGTTGTCAGTGTCATATTGTAAGTGACTTTGTGAGATTAATATAAAGAAATATTGTTTTCGTCCCGCCAAATGATATCTTCAATATTCATGATTTATTTGTATTTTTGTTGTGATATCTAACCCACTAATCCATATATAGAATGAATGCTTGTAGTTTCTTGTTTATCGTTTGGTGAATGCAGGTTGGCCTTGGGAGGAGATCTGCAGTTGAGAAACAAATGAGTGTAAAGGGATCGACACCGGACATAGAGTTTAAGGTAAGCTTACCGAATCCCTATACTTTGTTTTTTTATGTATGATTGTGGGGTAGTGTCGGGATAGTTGTTAAAAGTAGGAGAATTTAGATGGTTAGATCTGCCTGCACTTTAGAACCCTAGTGTAGTCCATAGGGGGTTTTCCCGCTATAGCCAAATTGGCGACCATACTGGGGAAGCCTCTTGGGTTTTTAGGGGATATTTGTTTTGGGTGCTTTAATTGGTTTAATTTCATTTTTTGAGTTTCTGTAAGTGTCTGAGTCTTTAAGGGATCCTGGTCTTCCATACCAATTTTCACTGCCTTGTCAGTTTGATTGTTGTTTTCTATTTTTTAGAAAGTTACAAAGGTGTATGTGGCATGTAGTGGGTGTTCATGCGTACATACGTGCCCTACCTTTAGACAACCCGCGTACATATGCAGGATGTTGAAGTGTCAGTACCGTGCCTATGTTGAGAAAATCTTTTTTAAAGAAGAGGCAGTCATCCTCTTCCCTGTCAGTAGTCATACTTCTCAGGGGTTTTCTTGATCTAGTCCTAGACTATGTTTTAGTAGTCTGTAGCCTAGGTCTGACCTCAGTATAGATTTATTTCTATCAAATATTTCTTGAGTTTTCTTTATTACGGTTTTTAGACAATTTTGTGAGTTTGTTCTGATCTTCCTGTTTGGTATTGTCAGTGACTCCCTACGATCTGCAATGGGCCAGAAGTCATTTCTGGGTCTTTTCTTGTATTTATTTTTCACTTTTTTTCTTTAGAAGAAAAAAAAAGAATTCATTTTCAAGTTTCTTGTTTTGAATCATAAAATTATAAAAACAAAAAGTTTTTCATTTCTTTGTTTGTTAAAAGTAGTTTAGCTTACTTTCTTTACTTATCAAGGAAAAAGAAACTTTTCTTAAGTTCTTTATTTGAATACTTAGGACATTAAGTAGCTCGTAGTTGAGAAAATTCTTGTTTTAGGTTTTTCTTTTCAAATATCTAAGAAAAGGAGTTACGAAAAAGTTTGGTGAAAGAGTTTAAATTGGCAACTATGTATTTGTGAAGAAGAAGTAGTTTGTTTTCAGTTTCATTTTATGATCTTCTCTTTCGTCTCTTAAATAACATCACTCGTTCCACTTCCGTTCCCTTTGACTTAAGACATCCACTGAAATTGACGCTTAATTAAAAGTTATTAGACTTTGTGTTTGTAGGATCCATCAATTTAGTCTAGGCTAGAGCCTTGATTTAGGATTGGAGAGTAAAATCTTCAAGGCTGTAAAAACAAACATAGGATTCTATGCTAGGGAGTTCTTAAAAGTCTAGTAATCGTGAAAGTTATCTGGGACCCCCCTATAACACAAGGTCTAAACACGAGGTCATGTGCGGAAAGGTAGTAGAGATAAACCCTCCAAATCCAGACCAAGCATAGTGGGGAACACATATAGAGGGCTTATCTTAGGATTCTGTTGATCGCGTTTGCAACAGGGCTTCGTGGGTCTCAAATCTGTTTGAAGTCCTCATTCATCTTCTGGAACACCTATGTTGGCCCTTGACCAAGTTTTGAAGAACACTTAGTCATAATTGACCATTTTTGGGACTTCGACAACCTGTCGAAGACAAAGCGCAAAGTGAAGCGGAAATTGCGGAAGATAGGCCCCCTTTTGGGTCTTTTTTGGGTTTTTGGGAATATGTAATGGGAAAAAAATGTCAGCCCATGGGTTTACCCATGTTTAGGCCCACTTTTGTAATGTATAAATAGAAGGATAGGCAATGTAAGAAGTAGTAGATGTGATTTCTTAGTGAAATTGGTAGTGCATCTATGTGATGTTGAATAAGTGCTCTGTGCGAACTATGTAAGGATTACAAGGCTAAGAAAAAGCTACTGTGAGGTTGTTATAGAAAGCTAAGTGTTGTAACACAAGGAAGAAGGATATAGGGAGCTGCGCAGATCTTATGTCCTATGCGAAGAAGGGTTTTGGAGGCTTTGTGCTTGTAACAGATTGAAGATGATAATAAAAAAGAAGATCTTCTGGACGTAGCCCCAGGGTGGGGGTGAACCACATAAATCTATGTGTTATGCTTTGTGATGTGATTCAATATCTGTGTCCTAGCTAAGGTTGCAGACACCTGAGTCTTGCAACCTCCCCCACCTCTACCTCAGGTGAGACTTCATTTGCTTCGCAGGTGTTGCCAAAAGGGTCAGTAGTTAGGGATTTGTTGGTGCGCTCTTGAGTGTTGAACCCTAGGTCTTCCCCTGTGTGCCAACAAATGGTTCCATTGCTGAGACTTGAAACTATGATTGTTGGGAACTGAGGAAGAAGAAACTTTGTGCAAAAGAAATCTCTGTGCGTAGATATTTTGCCCTAGTGTGCAAACTTTTACTCTACCTGTGAAGCTTTGTGCTAGGAATAAGGTCATATCTGAAGAAAGGAAGATCATATATGAAGAAAAGAAGCAATATCTGAACACTCTGTTCTCTAAGAAAAGTAAAAGTGGGAATTTTTGAAATAAAGAGGTCAGATCTGCAAAAAAGAGGTAAGATTTGTAAGCTTTGTGCTCTAATAAAGGTAAGAATAGTTAAAAGTTCTTAGATCTGGGAGCTTTGTGCTTTGTAGAAGTAAGATAAGTGAAATTTTTTGTTTCTAGAGCATGGATCTAGGTATGTTTGATAGATTTTGTCCTAGCTTAAAAACTAGGGCATTAATAGATGAAAGAAAGTTTGATATGAATAGATCTGATAAGTACAATGATAGATATGTTATACCTATGCAAAAAAATAATGTTTGGACTAACAAATGGATGCAGGATCCTAGAAATATTTTTTTCCAGGTTAGCTATCATGATTCTAGTGTGCAGTACAGAAGAGGCTGGGGATCATTTAAAAGAAAGAGAGGATTAATCCTATGTTACAGTTGCAGGAAACCAGGCCATCTAGCTAAGGAATGCCCTGGTAGAATACCTAGTTGTCTCTTTTGCAAAGCTATGGACCATAAGGTATTGGATTTCCCTAGAATGATCGCTAAGATTGAAAGGATAAATCTAAATCAAGAAAACCATAAGACAGATCCAGAAAAGGCAGAAACCCAGCAAGAATCATAGAACATATTAATACAAATGAAATAAACCCTGAAGGAACATAAAGATGTCTGATTACCAAAGATATTCAAAGAAAAGGAGCAAGTCGAAGAAATAATAGGGGACTTCGACATTGACTGCATTCTTGATGAAGAAACATAAGTGAACATTATGCCAGAAAGAACTTGGGAAGCTATAGGGAAGCCTACCATGATTCCTTCATTGGGAGGAATAGGACTATTCAGAAGAAAACTGATAATATTATGTGGAAAAATCGCTCAGATACTTATTATAGTCAATGGAACTTCGACAGAAGAAGATTTTGAGATTATCAAATTTATTGAGGACAACGCCCCATTTACTATGCTACTCGAAAAACCTTGGATTGAAAGACATCAAGCTAGAAAGAAGGAAGAAGAAGAGGTTTTAGAACAACAGAGACAAGATTAAAATACTTCATGACTAAAAGGATCACACAGTTGATAAAAGAATAGGAGAACCACTCAAAGCGATATGAAACTAGAAGCCCAGATGTTGAGGAAAAAGCTACACAAAGGGCTGAAATTTCTACCCCAGACAAAGAAGAAGTGATATACCTAAAACCTAGGAGAGAATCTCACCAGCACGAAGTGACTATGTCCAAGTAAAATAAGAATCAAAATAGGAAGAGAATCACCGAGATGAAGCTCACTGGAATGAAGGCTAGAAAGATAAGTAAGAAGAAGGAAAAGATTGAAAAATTATAGAGGATCCCAGAGGGTACCTCACGTAAAGACACTTTGCAGAATTGGAGTTTCGTTGGGATATCAAAACAATGACATATTCCACTTAGACAAGGCGAAGTAATATAACCATTGGAAGCCAATATAACCATTTGACTGCTGCTTTGAATAGGTCAAAAAACATTTATGGCTCACCACTAGACCGTTAGACTGCACCATAATGGACAAAGCATAAGTTAATGTAGCCTCATACCCGTTGCAAGAAGACCATTGCTAAGTTTCCCTACTTAGTCTATCACACCATGCACCGATAATAATTTTTGTTAAGTGATAATTTGAGCCCAAAACCTAAGATTACTTCACCTTGTGATCATTTCCTTGTTCCCATATCGTTCACTATAGTCTCTAAATTCATTTCACACCCGATCTAGTTGACTCGAGCTTGTATGTCGGATGAGCTCAACACTGCTGAGAAATTAGTTGAAGAAGTTTTGATTGACTTAATGACTGAGAGAGTCATGTTGGAGAAAGGATTATCTACAGGAGTCCAAGCATCATCAATGAGAGGACTCTAGGCCTCCCCTTCCACTGCTCTCACTGGTCCATCCCAGCCGACCGATGAGAAACAGACCAAGCACAGGGATGACATCTCAAATTCCAAGCTTATCCCATGCATTATACCTATTTACTTACCACCTATAAGTGGTGCCATCAACCGTGAAAGTGTACCTCGAGACTTTGAGTACACTTTGATCACCGCTTACCTTCCGAAAAGGGTGTGCACAGTTCGTGCTAACCAAGATAAGCTCGCAACACTGAAATTTAGTGATTTTAACCTTGGAGATCATAAAGTTTACATCATGTTATCCCTGCATAAGTACTTAACCATGACCAAAGGAAAGAATTCTAATATTGTCTCACTGGACCTAGAACCTTGCATAGTCCACACTACTTAATGTAATGAAGATCCCACACTTTGGTAGACACCAGGAAGTCAAAGCATGCATCAATTTGTTTCTTTCCTGCTACCACAGAAAATACTTATGGTTGGACCATTGCATCACCATGGATATGACCTTGATCAATCAGATCGTAGGACTTAGTATGCAAGTCCCTGACCCATAAGAGTTTTAGAAAAACGTCAGACCGAGCACTAGCGTAGAGGATAAAAGAAACTTATGGTGATGTCGAGAAAGATACACGATTTTACAAGGTAGCCTCTATCCAGAGTGGCGCAGTGTGCCTTGTTTGTCATTTGATCATGGCCAAGCTAGTTCGTAATAACAAACCAACACAAGTGACTGGATTCGTAGTTGACCTTGCAGGGAAGTGCACTGAGGGACTCCAAATGAACTGGGAATAATACCTTTTAAACCAGCTAGAGATTGATTGCAGAGAAGCACAATACCAAGGGTATGAGTTCTACTTTAGTTTATTGCTCATACTAATCACTTTCATCGCCTGGGAGCTATCATAAGGTGCCACTTTTTCGGATATTGAACCCTTCGAACCACTGGCCGTGAAGTTTTGTACATTGTGGTACTCTAGCGACATGAACAAGCAGTGGCAGTCCAATTCCATCTTCCATGCATATTACAACCAATTGAAGAATAAAATCTAGTCTACACCATGCCTCACCCCAAACACACTTCACAGGTTTTTTTCTTTGATAAAATTCAACATGGATCACCACTTATCCTATATCGCAGTGCGTGCTGATGAGCACAAACAATAGCTCTAGTCATACTACAAGTTGACAGAAGAAGACTTGGAGAAAATTACCAAGGAATGGTCGGTGGACCCCGCAAAAATGTTCGACGTGGATATCCCTGAATCTATGTTGGATATACCTGGACCAAGCAAGACTAAGAAGGATGATGAAGCTCAAGATGTCCATAGCACATCCACAAATACTACTTCAATCTCACCTGCATAGGGAGGTGATGGTGAAGAACTAGGTGACACAGAAGTTGAGCAAAACAAAGGCAAGGTTACTCTGCCTAGAGAGGAGGAGGATCCCTCTAAGAAAAGGAATATTACCCCACCAAAGCCTCATCTTGAAATAAAACTGAGGCTACCCATACTACCTTTAAGACTACCCCCACACCAGATGACTTTGACTTCTTAATCGCTGTGTTGAATGATGCTTCACTAGAGATCGCAGAAAAGCAAGAAGAGAAGTAGGAGGAGGTATTCAGTCGAATCAAGGGTGAACTTCAAGAAGTTCAGCAAGCACTCCATTCCATTCGAGCAGTTTCTACGACATCTGTGACAATTGGAACAACAGAAACAGGCAATGAGCCCACCCAATTACACTAGATCGTCAATAAAGTAGAAGATCGCCTTCGACGAGCTCAATAAGACACATCACAAGCCAACCAAGCTTTGACACAAGTACAAAGCGCACTTATAGAACAACTGAGTAAGGTGGAATGGGAAAATATTTCCCTACAAGCGAAGTGGGATGAAGAAAAAGCACAGTTACAACAAAACAAGGACCAGTTGCTAGCAGAGCAACTTGAAGTATAGGAAAGGGTTTACAAAGCACTTCACTCTGTGACAGTCATAGAAGTGAAGATTGAATAATGTGTCCCACAACAGGTGGCATAACTTGAAGAAGTAACATAGCAACTTCAGTAGCACATCGCAGATCTAGAACTTCATACCATGCCTGAGACTCCTCAAGAAATAAGAGATCTAAGGGAGGAAACTTCTCGCAACGTAGTTAGCTGATTAAAAACCTTTGCCTTGGAATGCAAGTAGTTGAGTGCTAGAAGTGCCTAGACTTATGAGAACATCATATATAATCTAGAGTTGCAAGCATTGGAGGTGCAACTCCAAAAAGCAAAGAAGCATGAAGATACGCTACAGACGCAGCTGAAGGCCTTGACCCCAGTCGAAAGAATGAGGACATTTCCAGAACAATGCACTACCCAACAACATGTGCACACGCTGTAACGTAAAGTGATGGAAGTCTCCCAACAACTTCAACCAATCCAAGAAAAGGTAGACCAAATGTTTAGTGAAGTTGAAAGGAAGGGAGTCGAGCCTGAACAGTTTGTCATCACCGCGAAACAACGCCTGGAAGGGCCAGTAAATGATGCAGTGATCCAGGAGTTCACTAAGCAAGAGGTTGTCGTACTGCAGCAGGTCGAAGAATCTCGAGCCAAGCTCAAAGCGTTCGAGGTGAAATTGATCAGACCAAAGTGACTCAGGAGAAGTCACAAGTGAGTGTTGGGGGCCTGTTGGCCCTTGACCAAGTTTTGAGGAACACTTGGTCATATGACCATTTTTGGGACTTCGACATCCTGTCGAAGACAAAGTGCAAAGCGAAGTGGAAATTGCGGAAGCTAGGCCCCCTTTTGGGTACTTTTTGTGTTTTTGGGAATATGTAATGGGAAAGGGATGTCAGCCCATGGGTTTACCCACTCTTAGGCCCACTTTTGTAATGTATAAATAGAAGGATAGGCAATGTAAGAAGTAGTAGATGTGATTTTTTAGTGCAATTGGTAGTGCATCTATGTGATGTTGAATAAGTGCTCCGTGCGAACTTTGTAAGGCTTGCAAGGCTAAGTGAAAGCTACTGTGAGGTTGCTACGGAAAGCTAAGTGTTTTAAAACAAGGAAGAAGGATCTAGTGAGCTGCACAGATCGTATGTCCTATGCGAAGAAAGGTTTTGGATGCTTTGTGATTGTAACAGATTGAAGACAATAATAAAGAATAAGATCATGTGGATGTATCCCCAGTGTAGGGGTGAACCATGTAAATCTGTGTGTTATGCTCTATGCTGGGATTCAATAACTATGTCCCAACTAAGGTTGCAAACACCTAAGTCTTGCAACCACCCCTACCTCTACCTCAGGTGAGACTTCATCTACTTCGAAGGTGTTGCCGAAAGGGCCAGTAGTTAGGGATTTGTTGGTGTTCTCTTGAGCATTGAACCCTGGGTCTGCCCTTGTGCCAACAACTTTCTTTTGATACCCTTGATATGTTTTGGGCTTGATACCCTGCTCATTATGGTCCACCCAACTACCGATTGTACCCTCCTGGTGACTGTTCGCGCATTGGAAACCTAGTTGCCTTTATCTTAGTGAATTACATAGGTGACTGTAGGGGTATACCACAGTACCTAGGGAAGACATCAGGCCACACTTTGCAGAGTATACTCGGAGGGTGCTTCCGTATTCGAGTTTCACTTGCATTGGTAAGTTTCTCTAGTGTTGGCTGGTGTAACTGTTCTTCCAACTAGCTAGTGATCTGCTTGTCTTAACTCATAGGATATTTTTCTAGTGTGTGTTGATATTTAATGTTAATAGAAATCCCTAGTGTGTCATTGATCTTATCACACCATGGAGGATTAGGAGCTCTGTTGGTCATGAAGGCTTCTTGGCCTACCACTGGTCAATCTGGAGCCACCCTTGCCACCACTAAGGTGAAGACTAGACCAGCAAGGGTCTTTTGAGGTGACTGGGCCATAGGAAATTATGCATGACTCATCTTTGAGAGGAGAACATTTGATTCCAAAGGAACCAACCATTTCTTACCTTGGAGTGGAAGCTCTTGGTCCATATAACCCTCTAATCACTAATCTATCAACACCCATCATCATACAGGTTGACCCTTATGAGCGGTAGGTTGTGTCACAAGAAGCGATGGAGACAAATACTGCTACTTCTTAAGGGAATCCTCATAGTCCCTCTATGACTGTCGCTATAGGGGATTTTATGCCTCCTAACCAACTGTCATTGGTCCAAACCACTATGGTCTCGACCACCTCTACCTCGAGCAATGTTCTAATTCCGTCTATGGAGACGATCACTAATCCTTTTAGCCAGAGTGTGACAGGCCCTCTCTTCTCATAAAGGATGTCTGGCTTCAATACAAACTCTGTCCTTTCCTACTCTACTCTACAAACTTTAGGTCTGAGGGTGGGGAGCTTGAACGCTCCTCTGCAAGGATCCATGGGGGGCACTTTAGCTCCCTATAATTCTTTCCTTTATGGAGGGGGTCATATACCTCCTTTATCCCCTTCGCTCGGCGGTGATCACTAGCACTCCGTTGGGCTGAATGTAAACCATAGTTTGTTTGGAACATGTAGTCAAGGACTTCCTTCTTATAGCATGTTGGCAGGTTCAACGTTGTTCTTTTTGTTCAGTGCATTTGGTAACAACAATTTTTCATTAGTTGTCGTCTCGGCTGGGGGAAACCTCAGTTATGGACAAAAAAATCCTACGCATGGTACTATTCCTGCATAGGGGGCAAAATCAGGAATTCCTTCCTCACAAGAACCTTGGAATCCATGGCAGGGATCAGTTCCCTCGTCAGGGATGTTGACCAGGGGCAACCCCTTCCATAGCCAATGGAACCCTGGGCAAGGCTCAGGACCTATGCCTGTCAAATTGACTGGGGGAAACCCTTCCAAAAATCCTTAGTATGTAATACAAGTGCAGAACCTGTATGCTGGTCATGGAAATGGTTATTACCAAAACCCTCACCAGCATCCTAACTTTTCTTGGCAACCTGGTGCCAGCCAAACTCTAGGCTCCTTTTTCCTTGGTTATAATCAACAACCCTAATTACCGTTTCTGGAAACTTTCCACTTGCCAGACTTGACAAGGCTATTAAATGACCCCATCTATCATGATCCACGTTGGCCTCCTATGCTAACCAAGCTACCTTCAAACATTCCAAATTTTGAAGATAAGCTTAATGAAGATCCAAGAAATCATGTGAATACCTTCCATTTATGGTACTCATCCAACTCATTGAGAGATGACTCCATCCAGTTGTGTTTGTTTCAACACACTCTAATCGGGAGTGCTACAAAATGGTATAATGTGCTCAACCAATCAATATACTCTACCTTTTGCGAATTGGCAATGGTTTTCCTAAACCATTTTCAATTACCTATGAGATACAACGCCGACACCGAATTGGTGGCCAAATTTAAGTAGACAAAGGTGGACCATATCTCAGATCACATCCGAGAATGGAGACGCTGGAAGAGTTTGATAAAAGTACCAATCCCACCAGCATTCCTGCTTGAGCGATTTATTAAGTCTTTGGTACCTCAGTTATCCAAATACGTAGCAACATCGAGGGTCTTTTAAGAAGAGGAAGAGATAATGAGAGCTCAACAACTAGAGTTGATTTACTCTCACTTTGATTTACTTTACGAAATTTTTCCAGATGCACCGCGGTCGATACTTGACAAGACCAGACAGAGGTCTAGACCACATGTCGATGGTATTGTTGGTTCAACGCAAACAAAGCCCTCTGATCAACTATCGAATCAATTGCAACAATTGTCAATACAATAGACAACGGCTAGCGAGACCACTGGTTCGACTTCTCCTCCTACCCAGACGTCGGATGTACACAGTGTGCAATCGACAAACCTAAATGCCACCCAACAGCTTGATGGAAAGAAGAAATAATGAAAGAAGGGTAAGGGCGATAAGAAGCCCACTAATAATGTTGGTGGGGGAAACACTGAAAATAAGAAGTCGAAGTATCTGTGTAACCTTTGCATGAAGTACCATCCAACTCACCTATGCCCTCAGCTTGTGGAGGCCCAAAAGTTATTGGCGCAACAATAACCTGCTAAGTTAATGATCTCATTTACACATGGGAAACATTTAACTCAAGCCTCTTTGAGCACGGAAGGGGGCAGTCAGGGACCCAAGTATTTCCAAGACAGTTGTCGTGTCGTCAATATGTTCAAAAAGATGTTCAACCTGAAAAGCCTTCTATTGCGTCGGCCATTTCTGCAGTCTTTAAAGCCTTCTATTGCGTCGGCCATCCCTGAGTCAGTCCTGAATCACTTG
>ML781871.1:119718-133277 GCA_009831015.1 Picea engelmannii | reverse complement strand
TCTTGCCTCTTAGTAAATTCAATATTTAAAACTTAAGGAAAGCGTCCTATTCTGTCTTGTTTTGTTCTAGATCCAGGTGGATCTAGGGAGATCGGTTTGTGTCCGCACTTAAGGATTTATCCATAAACACTACAGAATGCCAAACGCCTCTGAGAAGGGTAAAGAATACAAAAACCCACTTCTTCCTCTCCATATTGAGAAGACGCTGGGAGAAACAATGACACACATCTCAAAAGTTGCATTCAATAAAGCTTCCCAATATCCAATTGCAAGGGTTTCCCATAAATACTCTGTGGTGGAGGATTTGTCTCAAACCCCTTATGCAATGTCTACTTTGGAGGTCCTCCAGAGATACCCTTCCCATAGAAAGGCTCTGTTAGCTGCCTTAGGATTTGTTGAGACTTGTAATCTAGGAATGATCATGCTTTATATGACCTACTTAAAACCTCATCTCCCTTACCACATGGCATTTCAAATAATATTTGATTACACCACGAAAGCTTTTACCTGGAACATTTTCCACATGGTGGTTGATGAGGGCACCTCGACATGCATGATGTCACTAGCATGTTGGAAGGCCATTGGCCAACCTATTTTTTCTCCATCACCTACTCTTCTTACTGCTTTTGATGGTCATTCATTCTAACTACATGGAATCATCCCCTCTTTCCTTGTCCAGTTAGGGGGGAAGACTATGTGCATCAAGGATGAAGTGGTCAATGCATCTCTCAACTACAATCTCTTGTTAGGAAGGAGTTGGACCTATGTTATACATGCAATGGTCGCTACAGTTTTTCGGGTCTTGTTGTTTCCACATGAGGACCGAATCGTGTCCATTGATCAATTGTCCTTCTCCCATCCTGACCCTTCATCGGAAGCATCCATAGTCCCGATGATTGATAACTATCGACCTGGCATCATCAACATAGGGGTTGGTTTGTGCCCAACTTTGATGGGTACTTTTGATTACCCGCCTCCTTCTGGCGATGTTAAGTTCATATCGGTTGTCCCTGACCAGCCTAAGGTTTAAACTTTTCAAGTCTTGTTGTTTCGTATGACTTACTTTGATGATCCATGGACTCTTCCTTCCCCATCAGCCACGATGGAAGGGACAAGGAACCATGGCATAGAATTTCCTTTGTCCATGACAAAGGTTTTGTACTCTATAGTCCAGAAAGATTTCATCGATCCCGATCTGACTCCCGCACATGAGTTAGATCCAGTTCTTGACCCTATTTGGGCTCAAGGTTCCCTCACTAATACTAGTTCTTTAGACTTAGTCTTGCCCTCAGATGAGGTGATTATTGAGGCAATGACTAGTCTGGACAGATCCTGGAATGATCTCCATCATATATCTTATTTCCTCTTAGAGTTAAGAATAATTGAAGCAGGTGAATTCACTCTGACTATCACTGGAGATAGATCTTGTCCTATCAATCCTTTGACTATGCAGGCAGTTTACACTGAAGGAAATATGGAAACCATCGCTAAAACAATACCTATTGATATCTCCAGAACCCCTGACATCATGGAGAATGTCTTCATCAGAGTGGACTGGTCCCCCAAGGAGATTCGAATCTACATGGATTTATTTAAAGAATTCCACAACATTTTTGCTTGGTCTTACGAGAAAATGTCAGGCATAGATCCAAGAATCATCAAACATGAAAGCACGACATATCCTAACGCTAAGCCAATACGATAGAAGCTTTGTCTGGTCAATCCTAAGAAAGCAACAACTATTAAGGTTAAAGTAGACAAAATTCTCAAAGAAGGTTTTATCTACCCCCTCCAATTGACTCAATGGGTGTCAAATCCCGTTCTAATCAACAAAAAACAGGGTATGATTCACGTATCTATGAACTTCCATGATTTGAACAAGGCCTATCCAAAGGATAATTTCCCCATGCCATTTATTGACCAGATATTCGATGAATGCATAGGTTGCAAGGTATTTTCTTTCATGGATGGATTTTCGGGATACAATCAAATACAGATCAAACCTGAAGACCAACACAAAACCACTTTCATTTGTCCATGAGGTACATTTTCCTATCGAAAGATGCCTTTTGTTGTGAAAAATGCTAGAGCTACTTTTCAGCGGGCCATGTCTTTTTCTTTCCACGATCTCAAACACATAGTCGAGGCTTATCTTGATGATTTAGCATCACGATCTCATAAGAGATTTGATCATCCCACACACCTCTGACTTATCTTTGAGAGATGTCACTACTACCGAATTCAATTGAATCCAAAAAAATGCAGTTTATGTGTAACGTCAGGTTGTTTTCTAGGTTTCATAGTTTCGACAATAGGGATCATGGTCAATCCTCTAAAGTTTGATTCGATAGTTTTGTTGCCTCCCCCGTGCACAGTCCCTCAGCTTCAATGTTTACAGGGAAAAGCTAACTTTCTAAGGCATTTCATTGCAAACTATATGGATATCACAAAGGATTTCATGTGTTTACTAGAGAAGGACGTTCCTTTTCATTGGGATGAAGCTGCTCAACTCTCTTTCGAAGCATTGAAACGTTCCCTCATGTCTTCCCCTCTGCTTCGGCCACCCAATTATAATAAATATTTCTTATTGTAATTGGCCTCCGCGGAGTCGACCATCGGTATTGTATTGGTTCAAGAAGATGATTTGCTTGAAGAATATTTGATTTATTACCTGAGTTGAGGCCTGGTTGGACTAGAACTCAATTATTCCCACATTGAAAAATTTGTGTTGGCAACAGTTCATGCTTTCCAATGGTTCCATCATTATATCATGTTTCACAAAATCACCATCATTGTCATTGTAAATCCCTCTAAATACGTTTTGACATGATGTGTAATCAACAGAAATATCAGTAGATGGATAGTTATCCTCCAAGAATTTGACTTGGATTTTGTTTCGGTGAAATCCAAAAATTCATTGGTCTTAACAGAACTCATCTCAGAACTTCCGGTCGAATCAGGTGATGTTATACCCAAGGATTCGCCTATTGAAGGAGACTTGTTTTTTATCATGTCTTCAGACCCCTAGTATGGATATATACTAGTCTATCTCCATACTTTGAAGTGCCCCACCTATGTTTCTCGTGATGAGCATCATCATATACGCCTTCATTCCAAGAACTATCTCATACTTGAGGACACTTTGTATCATCGAGGTGTATATTGAATCCTTCACCGATGTCTCACTCATGAAGAATCGAAAATCGTGCCTAATGATTGCCACAATGGAGCATGTGGTGGTCATTTGTCTGGGTTGGAAAATCCCAAAATATTCTATGAGAAATTTACTTTTGGCTGACATTAATCAAATATTGTGTTGAATCAGTCAAGAAGTGCCACCCATTTTAGATATTCTCTCGGAATATGAAGGCACACCCCACTCCAATGTTTCTCGTCATCAACGTTGGTCCCTTCACCAAGTGGGGGATTGATTACACTACATACAACCCCCCTTTAGCAAGGGGGCACCATTATATCATCATAGCAGTAGACTACTTCATGAAGTGGGTTGAAGTTATGCCAACATTCAAAGATGATGGCAAGACATCAGCTCTGTTTTTGTGTAACCAGATAATAGCAAGGTTCGACGTCCCAAGAGAGATTATCACTAACCATGGTAGCCACTTTCAGAATAATATGATGTTCAAGTTAAAGTCAAATCTTGGGTTAAAGAAAGAACATTTTTCACCCTACTACCCACAAGTGAATGGTCAGGTAGAAGTCGTGAATAAATCTCTTAAGATTATTCTACAATGAATGATTAATTCGACCAAGTCAAATTAGCATTTGATGTTATACTCGACATTATGGGCCTACCGAATGTCTATTAAGACTGCAACTGGTTTCTCACCTTTTCAACTCATTTACGGGTTGGAAGGAGTTTTTCCAATAGAGTTCCAGATCCCATCTCTAAAGTTGGCAGTACAATTATTTCCAGACACTTCACCGCTTGAAGAGCGTTTATTATTTCTTGAGCAACTCGATGAGCAGCATCGTGATGTAGCCTTGGCTAATGAGACTCACAAACAAAGATTCATGTGTCAATATGATCGGTATGTTCATCCTCGGATTTTCTCTAAAGACAACCTTGTATTGGTCTATGACCAATATAAGGACCCCCTGGGGGTAGGCAAGTTCAAACCCATCTAGTTCATACCTTTCATCATGACAGAGGTTCTAAATAAGGGCGCTTATCATCTAGTGTACTTTGAGAGAAATTCTTCGACAGAGCCTAGAAATGGGCTCTACCTCAAGAATTATTACTTGTAGGTGGGTCGCCTTGGCTGACTTATTATAAATATGTATAGTACTTATACATTTTCTTTTAGTTCATGTATTTTTGGTTTTATGGATGTGTCATCTTTTATGTCATCTTTTTCACTATGGCATATGTCAAGGGAATTATAGGTGTTCGTTGGGTTTGCAGACGGCGCTAGCCAACACACTCGGAGGCTTGCTTCTGCAGCTTGGGTGATTTTCACACCTCAGGGCCAGTTGATATCTTCAGTAGGTATCTATTTAGGTGACGCCACAAACAATGTCACCCAATACAGTGCAGTCTTAGAGTTACTTCATGACACTTTGTCACATGGTATCTCTCACCTCTGGGTCTACTTATATGCTTATTTGGTTGTGTCCCAGTTAAATGGGGTTTACCGCATTTAAAATCCTACTCTACACCGATGGTTCCTTAGGGTATTTATCTTTAAACGAAGTTTTGATTACATTACATATATCCATGTTCCTAGGAGATTGAATAAAATCACAGATACTCTAGCTAATCATGTATTAGATTGGCATATTGCACACATGTAAGAAAACACACACACATGCACATGTAAATACATTTGTAAATAAATGTAATCCATAAAACATAAAAATATGTAAATACTCATATATATATATCGAAAGTATCAAAGTACATAGGTGGGTGCAAGCACCTCAAAAATATATGTACAGTAAGAGTCACGAGACTTATTCCCTCAAAAATATACAAAAATTTCCCTCGGAACGTAATAAGTCCAACCTAGCTAAGGGTGGGGCATGTTGGCCCTATCGTAGTGAACAACAATGTTTGCCAAATGCCGAAAAAGTTGGACCCAGGTCCATGGCACCCCAACTACATGAGGTTGCATCGATGGTGGTATATCTTCGATCTCTTCCATAGGGACTATGCGAGTAAGCACAGTGAGGTTCTGCTCCCCTGTCTCAAAACTCTCTCAGCCTCTCCAGATGGAGGGCCCCCTACTGCTGGTCTGTCGGCTGCGGCTGGTCTTGCGTTTGGTCAAGGATGCCACCTGGTCCTCAAGAAGTCTACTGGATTCACTGGTCCCACATCTTTACATAACACATACATAGTTTTCAGACACTCATATACACATAAAAATGATATATATATAAATAAATAAAAATTAAATAACTTTGAAAAATAGACATACCTATCTCTCCTCATTCTACTCCGTGAGGTATGGGAATATCAAGATCCCTGGATAAGTTGATCCTGACATAGGGGTAGTCCTCTATTGTCAGAATCTTCCGAGACCACCACTCGAAAAAATTATCATTGAAGGCCTCAATGGTCCTCCCTCCCCCCTGTCGCGACAACAAAGTCGCCCATCTGCACACTGCTGGGAGAGAGGCCATGTGCCCTCGTACTATCTCTCGTGCACTAAGACTGGGTACCCTGTCAAATAAAAAGGAACATAAAACAATCCCAAAGCCAAAGTTTTTAATTCTTTGCACATGACACTGTGTTAACTGTCTCTTCATGAAATCTAGCATGGTTGTGCTCCAGCCAAAAACTTGTGCATTTAAGCACTAAAACACACAATGAATGTGCACTTGGGAGGCTTGATATAAGGCCATGGATCCAGTGATCCACACAATAAGTAAAACTATCACTTTCAGTGATAGTTTTGAAATCTTGCGGATCAGCACATGAGAACCCACTTTATCTATGCCGACTTCGCAATGGATTCCAATCAACTCCTCAATGTTGTGAGGCCCAAGAGGAAAAATGCGAAGGTTGACTAGTTCCTCTCTGCTTGATAGGCTAGTCAGAAAATAAATATCCTTAGTCGTTGGAGTCAACAACTGTCCCTCGGGCATAAATGCCTCTGCATCAGGGTGCCAATAATCTACCAAGGCGTTCAACAACATGGGTTGTGCTTGCATGAATGGACACAGGAAGAATTTCAAAAAACCACATTGTGCTAATGCGGTGAGAGTAGCAGGGTCTTCTGAGACCAAAGAATCATTTTCTTCATGCTCCCTTTCTCTCCAATGAACATACATCCTACAAAATGAAAGTTTCAAAGGGGAGTTAACTCTTGCTTTTTAATTTTTTCCATATGTTTAAGGGGTGTACGCGGCCTATATTGAGCACAGTCATGTATGCACGTGGGAAGGTAGTTTTCTTTCCGCAGGCATACATGTGTTTTCCTTGGACAACCCACATGAATACGCATGTTGTCCTTGGACAATCCACGTACACACGGGCCACACTTTTTTAAGAGTGCCCGCTCCCCAAAAAAACTAAAATGAACTAAAAGAGAAGTATTAAATTGCAAGAGGGGTTGTTTTATACTTACTTGGTCCAAGAAGAGGTTTGCTTCATCCACTGAATCTCGTAAAATCAACTCTTTTGGAAAAGGGGTGTTTATGACTTTTTGGTCAATTCTCAATTTACAATGCTTATAATGAGCTGCCAGCTTCTATTTATAGATTTTTTGGCCCCTTTTTGTCATTTTTTGGACCCTTTTGTCGTTTTTTCTAGCTTAAAAATCGTTTAGTATGGTTCTTGACTTTCTTATGGGATGTTATGATACATGTTACTTTTGGTATTGGGAAATTTTTTGAGAGTTGGGTCATTTTTAAAGGTCCTTTGGTAAAAAGTCATTTTTCCAACTTTTTGTGTCTAAGTTAGGTTTCGACCTCCACTTTCTGTAGCTCGTTGTCCTTTTCACTTTGCCATAGGATTGAACCCACTGAGTTGCGACACAAAATCATCATTTCTTCTTTAGAATTTTCATAATTTAGTGGTAGAGCCTGCCTTTACATGGATTCCCTAGTTAGCTCCTCATTGCTTTTGGCATCCATGTCGTCGTTAATGACTATAGGCTCAGGATCCCTTTTTAGTTTTTTCCTGATTACGATTTTGAGCCTTATTCACATGATGCATCATCACTCTTGACCTCACCCTTGGGACTCCCAAACAAATATGAGTCTTATTTAATCCCTTTTAAGACTCTTTAAACATGAAAATATTGTCGAATGATCTTGTCACCCATCACACTCTCCAAACTAAAATTTAAAGGAATTTCTATTCGATGGTAGTTTTGATCCAGGTGGATATCGGTGTCCACCCACCTTTTCCGACTGGCTCAAAACAGTTTTCTAGCAATTTTGGCAATTTACTATTTTTAGCAGGTTTAAACTTCTGGGGCCATTTTGAGGGCCTAAATGAAGGTTTTTTGAGATAGAGGTTCTCAATGATAGTGGAAGGCATAATTGAGCCCCCAAAATGAATATCCTCAATGATACCTTTCCAACAAGCTATCATACGCCTAAAACGGAGATCATATGCAAAAATTACGACCCCGGGAAGTTGATGTACTAACTTACCCAAACGGGGCCCACATGACTTTTGGCGCTTCATATCCTAGGGTTAGGTTTTTGGATGTCTAGGACTTTTGGCATTCCTATTTATTGTAAAAATGCCTCTAGAGCCTCATTTTAATCATATTCTAGTGAATGCGAGTAGCCGTCACATCTCTTCTCAGAGATAAGCTGCCACCATTCTAGCGAGTCTTTCACTCTGTATTTTTACAGTCTCTGTACATTTCTTTCATTAATAGAAATCGTGTATTACTGTATATCTCTGTGTTTATGGTTGCACCTTTGATATATTTTTGTTATATTACTGGATGTACATGATATCTCTATGCATTTATTTATTATATCTCCACCCTCATTTCGTGCCGAAAATAATCCAGATCAGTGGTATCAAAGCAGGCTTCTCTTGATTGTTTTTTCAGTGCATGTCTCTGACGAGGTCCGAGTATAGCAAGTTGGGTCTTGATATTTTCTATCTTATAGACAATCACTCTTGCACACCCAAGAAACCCTCAATGGTAGAAGAAAATAAAATCGACAGAGCAGACGATGTTATCAATCTATTGCTTGAGCAAGCTCTCACGCGACAGAGGGATGAAATGATGGAGAATTTTTCCCACATCCTTAAACGCCTGCCGATAGCATCAAGCGCATATTCATCAAGCGACCACTTTGGAGGAACCTCACCTTTCAAGGTACAAGTTAATTTTGATATTCCTGTATTTGAAGGACAAATAGATGCAGAAGCCCTAGAAAAATGGTTAACTTTGCTAGAAGGTTATTTCTTTGTTCACAATTTTTCCGACAAAGAAAAGATCACCTTTGCACTCCTTAAAGATCTCCCTCATGTCAAACATTGGTGGAAACTTACTGGGAGAAAATTTCCACAGAGGAGTCTGGAATATATGGGGCCGATCCCACTTGGGATTTTTTTATGGATGCGGTAAAGGAATATTATTACCCTGTTGGAAACTACGAAGACCAGTACAGGAGATGGACCACACTGTGGCAAGAGAGGATCCAAGCAGTTTTGGAGTTCACCAATGCCTTCCATACCTTTCACACCAATTTGGGTATCAAAGACTCCGAGCAACATTTGGTTCTGAAATACTGTGGGGCTCTACACAGATACATCCAGAATGAAATGGATTTTCTAGACATCTCATCACTCGGTGCTGCTTATCGATATGCTGTTAAAATTGAGCAGAAATTTAAGCACCAAAACAAAAAAGATTTTGGGAATGCAAATCTGCAACAACCAAAGTATGGAAAAGATGGCCCTAACAAACAGTCTCCCGAAAACCAGTCCAAGACATAGGAAAAGAAGGGTCACGGGAAGACAAAGAAGGACACCAGAAAATGGTGTGATTTCCACAAAATCCCTTGGCACAACACCAATGAATGTCGCTCAAAATAGTCATTGGTGGCCGAGATCAAAGACAAGGAGCTGAACCCTGATTTAGAATCTGATTATGAAAATACAGGTAAAGGACAGATCATTGACGCAGACCCCACTACTATTGTCATGACCACAACAATTCAACCAGAAGAGCCAACAGATTCTGAAGAGGGGGATCGCCTTTTTCATTCATAGATGTGGGTGAAGGGGACCCCACTACATTTTATTGTTGATAGTGGAAGCCAGAAGAACCTCATCTCAACAGAGGTCGTCAAACAGTTGGGATTGTCAACAACACCACACCCATAGCCATACAAAATTGGGTGGATTCGCCAAGGACGAGATCTTCATGTCAGCTAACAATGTCGATTGTCATACGACATCCAACCCTTCAAGGATGAGGTATTATGTGATGTTTCCCCACTGGATGTCTGTGATGTTCTCTTGGGCCAGCCATATATGTGGAAGCACCATGGTATTTATGAGTCTCGACCTTGTAGTATTATTGTTACTTTGGGGGGCCATCTCTACATAATACAAGAGGTAGTTCCAACTATTTTTTCACCTAAAAAATGTCAAAAGGTAGTATCTCATACTGCAAAATTCAACTTCTTCACAATCTATTCAAAAGGGGAATAGAAGGACATTGCAACCACTATAGTCTCACCCCCTGCACCTTCTATCCAACAGAAGCAGATCGACAAGGTTGCAACAAAGCACAAAGATTCCTTTTGCACAACTTACTCTCATGTAGCTCAACTTGTTGAACAACCTCAACTTCAATAGGTTCATGACAGACTTCCACAAACTAAGCAGCGCGACGTTTCCAACAATACAAACAGGTCACCCAGATGCAGATCTAGCAAACGCTTTTCCCTCCCCCATGGGAAATCAACGCAATAGAGACCATTTCTTCATAAGGAGGGAGGATTGATCCAAGTGGATATCGATGGCCACCCACCTTTTTCGACTATCTCAAAACAGTTTTCTGGCAAATTTGGCAATTTACTATTTTTAGCAGGTTTTAACTTCCGGGGCCATTTTGAGGGCCTAAATGAAGGTTTTTTGAGATCGAGGTTCTCAATGATATCCAAAGGCATTATTGAGCCCCAAAAATTAATCTCCTCAATGATACATTTCCAATGAGCTATCATACGCCTAAAACGAAGATCGTATGCAAAAGTTACGACCTCGGGAAGTTGATGTACTAACTTACCCAAACGGGGCCCACATGAGTTTTGGCGCTTCATATCCTAGGGTTAAATTTTTGGATGTCTAGGACTTTTGTCATTCCTGTTTATTGTAAAAATGCCTCTAGAGCCTCATTGTAATCATATTCTAGTGAATGCGAGTAGCCGTCACATCTCTTCTCAGAGATAAGCTGCCACCATTCTAGTGAGTCTTTCACTCTGTATTTTTACAGTCTCTGTACATTTCTTTCATTAATAGAAATCGTGTATTACTGTATATCTATGTGTTTATGGTTGCATCTATGATATATTTCTATTATATTACTGGATGTACATGATATCTTTGTGCATTTCTTTATTATATCTCCACTCTCATTTCGTGTCAAAAATAATCTAGATCAAGTTTACCCCTTTCTCAGTCCGGACAGTCAATTGTACGAACAAAGGTATACTCTAGGAGCTTCGGTTCAATAGAAGAGTATTCTCAGGTATAATTTTAACCCTTTTTCGAGCCTAAGGGACTAAATTTATGAAAAATGAACCCCCACAGAGTCTATAGTTAAGCTCTTTTCAGATTCCCTAAAATTGAAAAGATAACAGAGTGACCTTGTTTCTTCACATTTGTTAAATTGGTCCAGAAGAACATCCCTTACAGAGTCCATAGTTAAGCTCTTTTCAGACTCCTTAAATATGAAAATATTTCCGAGTGATACTGTGTTTGTCACACTCGTTAAAATGGTTTTAAATAGACGTCTTTTTGGTGCTAGTTTACCCCTTTTTTGAACTTATTAGAATATCTTTGAAAAAGGTTCCCTAGTGGAGTCTCATTTTACGCTTTTTAAGACTCTCTAAAAATGAAAAACCATTGAGCTTACCTTCCTTGGGCTTGTTAAAATTACATTGAAGGACGTTATCATTGTGTCTTATTAATCGCATTTTCATTCCTATGTATTTGGCCTAATGTCGGCTCCATGGTTCTCTGAACTGAACCATATGAAGCATGCCTTATACACAAGCCTTGTAGCATTTTTCCTCTGCATCTTGACACCTTGACCCATGGAGTATTTTTCCCAAGTGTCCTTTTCCTACATATGTCTCCTTGCTCTGAGAATCAGTGTGTTCCTTGCGCTTGGATCTAGTATGTCTATGACACTTGTTCCTCCTTTGTAACATAACATTCTTTTATTCTTTTTCAAGCTTTCCAAAATTATTGAAAAAGACAAAAAGATTAAATATACCCCAAAAAGAGGAAGGGAAAATTATTTTCTTTTTGTTGGCAGCACAATGAGTCGCCATTAGAAAAATCACATTCTTCCATTTGTTCGTCAAGATTTGGGATTTAATATGACCTTAGGAAGCTATTCTTTCTACATAGATCTGTGTCCTCCTCCATTTGGTTATCCTTCCAAACATATGGAGAGTTCACATTGCTTCTTGCATCATGAACTTATGTCAATGCCATGCTGCCTGAGTCTCATCATTTGTCATGCTTTTGTCCAAGGGAATTTTTACTAAAATTGAGTTGGTCCTTCTACAGTTTGTCCCTTGTCCCCATGCCCGGCCGCCCCAAAATTCCAAACAATTCCTTGTTCAAAATCAAGGAAGTTCTCTTCCTGGTCATTGACATCCTCTTGTCTTTTCCCAATGAGCCATCGAAGACCTCTAGATAGTGAAGTTGTACATTGATATTACCCTCCTACCCGAGTTTTGAAGATCTTGAAGTTGTTGCCCAAGCTCTGAAGGTTTCATCTCCAGTCATCAGGCATCATTAGCTTCTTGAAGATGGATACTATACATGTATATCTTTTGATTTTGAGATGTAGATCCGTTGTGTATTTATCGTGGCTACATTTTATATAGTTATATGACATGGATCTGTAGTGTAGTTGATTGGCAGCCATGATTTTATTTTATCCCGAGAATGGGTATGCCCACCTCAGTGAGACAAATTATTATTTTGGAGATAGCACCTCCCGAACTTTGGTCTCTAGGCTCACTCGCTTCATATGTTGGTGTAGATTTATAACGTATTTCGGCCATCAGATGCTCTTATGACCTCACACATTGGGGGACATATTTTATAACCCTAAATTGCACCAAACATGTGTTGGGCCCAAGATATGATCATTTTTATGATGGTTGTTATACATTTTTGTCGCATGTACATATATGTTTTGCACGTTTTGAAGGATATTTTTGAAGAATGTTATGGTAAATCGATATGATCACCATAAGGTACGTGTAATTCATTTTTAATGATTAAATCAAGTTTAATTCATCATGTTCTATGATTTACAAGAGTTAATTCATGTTTTTTTGTTGTTACAGGGAAAAACGCACCATGTTTCCACTTCCGACACTTGATCCAACACTTGTTCCAACACTCATTCTGGTACTTGATCCAGCACTCGTTCCAGCACCCAGTATTGCACAAAAACGCAAGGCAAGTTGCTAGTTATGGCATTGGAAGATAGTGATGGACAAATAGGGCACATGGGTTTTCTTCATGATCACCCCCTCCAACTACTAAGCTCAAGACAACTCGATTTCAGTTGTAGAAAGAAGAGGATTATTGGCTTGCTCCGTTTTGATAGTTATGGCATCATTTATTGTATTTTGCCGAAATTAGAAGTGGTTCGACCCTCCTGTGGTCGACCACTTTCTTTTTAAATGTTATAAATACCACTGAGGTGGTAAGATGACTGTTAAGTAGAAGAACCAAGTAGCATAAGAATTAGAATTGTTAGAAAAACGATTTTGCTCTGTTTTGAGTTTTACATTGCCAGAATTGTGCCAGAAATGCATTTTCAAGCTTTCATGGTGAATTCGGCGTGTTGAAGTTAGTGGTGTGCTTGTATGAAGTAGCCAAGATGCGCTGGGGAGGCCACTAGCAGTCTGGTGATGATCATTGTGTTATTTATGCATTTCATAATTTAAATTGTTCTTTTATTTTTTGTACATGCATGTTTTAATGTGTTAATTATCTTGTTGTGATTTAATTGTTTTATTGCTCTTTTGCAGGTTAGTATGATGGGTTATGTTAGCATGAATTAGTTATGTAGATTAGGAACAAGATTGCAAGTCTCTATACTAACCTTGTGTGCAATTAGAAAGTCTTTATATATTAACCTCATGTTCATTTAGATGTTAAATTATGTTTTGATTTATGATTTTATAATCAAGTTGAAAACATAGTTTTTAGAATAAAATAGAGTTTTATTTGGGTTTCCTTTGATAGGGATTTTGATGGATGAATATAATAAGTTCTAGTTTCAATCATAGCTTGCTTATCTTAGTTTATATAGATCTCGTCTAAATTAGTTATTGGTTAATGTAGATTGCTCATTTACTTTTTA